>NW_022639063.1:10000-145407 GCF_010993605.1 Petromyzon marinus | reverse complement strand
CCAGGTTCTTGACGATGCCTTGCCCAGGCCTCGTTCTAGTCGAGGCCTTACCCAGGCCTGGTTCTAGGCGAGGCCTAGCCCAGGCCTGGTTCTTGACGAGGCCTTGCCCAGGCCTGTTTCTAGTCGAGGCCTAGCCCAAGCCTGGTTCTAGTCGAGGCCTAGACCACTCCTGGTTCTAGTCGAGGCCTTACCCAGGTCTGGTTCTAGGCGAGGCCTAGCCCAGGCCTGGTTCTAGTCGAGGGCCTGGCCCAGGCCTGGTTCTAGTCGAGGCCTAGTCCACTCCTGGTTTTAGTCGAGGCCTTACCCAGGCCTTGCTCTAGGCGAGGCCTAGCCCAGGCCTGGTTCTAGTCGAGGCTTCACCCAGGCCTAGATCTTTTCGAGGCCTAACCCAGGCTGGTTGTAGTGGAGGCTAGCCCAGGGTTCATTCTAGTCGAGGTTTAGCCCAGGCTTGGTTCTAATGGAGGCCTAGCCCAGGCTTGGTTCTATTGGAGACCTAGCCCAGCGTTCATTCTAATCGAGGCCTAGCCCAGGCTTGTTTCTAGTGGAGGCCTAGCCCAGGTTTCTTTCTAGTCGAGGCCTAGCCCAGGCTTGGTCGTAGAGGAGGCATAGCCCAGGGTTCTTTCTAGTCGAGGCCTAGCCCAGGCTTGGTCGTAGTGGAGGCCTAGCCCAGGCCTGGTTCTAGTCGAGGCCTAGTCCACTCCTGGTTTTAGTCGAGGCCTTACCCAGGCCTTGCTCTAGGCGAGGCCTAGCCCAGGCCTGGTTCTAGTCGAGGCTTTGCCCAGGCCTAGATCTTTTCGAGGCCTAACCCAGGCTGGTTGTAGTGGAGGCCTAGCCCAGGGTTCATTCTAGTCGAGGTTTAGCCCAGGCTTGGTTCTAATGGAGGCCTAGCCCAGGCTTGGTTCTATTGGAGACCTAGCCCAGCGTTCATTCTAATCGAGGCCTAGCCCAGGCTTGGTTCTAGTGGAGGCCTAGCCCAGGCTTGGTTCTAGTGGAGGCCTAGCCCAGGCCTGGTTCTAGTCGAGGCCTAGCCCAGGCCTGTATCTAGTGGAGGCCTAGTCCAGGCCTGGTTCTAGTCGAGGCCTTGACCAGGCCTGGTTCTAGTCGAGGCATTGCCCAGGCCTGGTTCTAGTCGAGGCCTGATTCAGGCTCAACTTAGGATATGTGCGGCCTAGTTCAGGCTCAACCTAGGATACGAGAGGCCTGGATCTAGTCAGGCCTTGCCCTGGCCTGGTTCTAGGTGAGGCCTAGTCCCAGGCCTGGATCTAGTCTCGGCCTTGCCCAGGCATGGTTCTAGTCGAGGCCTAGTCCAGGCCTGGTTCTAGTCGAGGCCTTGACCAGGCCTGGTTCTAGTCAAAGCATTGCCCAGGCCTGGTTCTAGTCGAGGCCTAGCCCAGGCCTGGTTCTAGTCGAGGCCTTGACCAGGCCTGGTTCTAGTCAAAGCATTGCCCAGGCCTGGTTCTAGGCGAGGCCTATCCCAGGCCTGGTTCTTGAAGAGGCCTTGTGCAGGCCTGGTTCTATTCGAGGACTAGCCCAGGTCTGGATCTAGGCGAGGCCTAGCCGAGGCCTGGTTCTAGTCGAGGCCTAGCCCAGGCTTGGATCTATTGGAGGCCTAGCCCAGGCTTGGCTCTAGTCGAGGCCTAGCCCAGGCTGTTGAGCCTCCCTCCGCCTGCGCAGCCTTCGTCGTAGCGAGCAGCCTGCTGTGCCACTCACTCACCTCACCCACTCACCACTCACCTCACCCATCCACTCACTCACCCATCCACTCACCTCACCCACCCATTCACCACTCACCTCACCCACCCATTCACCACTCACCTCCCCACCCACTCACTCACCACTCACATCACCCATCCACTCATCACTCACCTCACCCATCCACTCACCACTCACCCATTCACTCACCACTCACCTCACCCATCCACTCACCACTCACCCATCCACTCACCACTCACTCACCCCTCCACTCACCACTCACCCATCCACTCACCAATCACTCACCCACCCACTCACCACTCACCTCACCCACCCACTCACCACTCACCCACTCACTCACCACTCACTCACCCATCCACTCACCACTCACTCACCCATCCACTCACCACTCACCTCACCCACCCACTCACCACTCACTCACCACTCACCAGTAACTCACCCATCCACTCACCACTCACCTCACCCACCCACTCACCACTCACCTCACCCACCCACTCACCACTCACCCATCCACTCATCACTCACTCACCTCACCCACCCATTCACCACTCACCCATCCACTCACTCACCACTCACTCACCCATCCACTCACCACTCACCCACCCATCCACTCACCAATCACTCACCCATCCACTCACCAATCACTCACCCATCCACTCACCCGCTCACCCACTCATCCACTCACCACTCACCCATCCACTCACCACTCACTCATCTCACCCACCCATTCACGACCCATCCACTCACCCACTCACCACTCACTCACCCATCCACTCACTCACCCATCCACTCACTCACCCATCCACTCACCCCACTCACCAATCCACTCACCTCACCCACCCACGACTCACCCACTCACCATTCACCCACCCATCCACTCACCCACCCATCCACTCACCACTCACCCATCCACTCACCCCACTCACCTCACCCACTCACCACTCACCCATCCACTCACCACTCACTCACCTCACCCACCCACTCACCACTCACCCACCCACTCACGACTCACCCACCCATCCACTCACCACTCACCTCACCCACCCACTCACGACTCACCACTCACTCACTCACCACTCAATCACCCATCCACTCATCACTCACTCATCCACTCATCACCCACTCACGACTCACCCACTCAATGACCCACTCAGTCAGCCACCCACTCACCCACCCATCCACTCACCACTCACCCATCCACTCACCTCATCCACTCACCACTCACCCATCCACTCACCACTCACTCACCTCACCCACCCACTCACTCATCTCACCCACCCACTCACCACTCACCCACCCATCCACTCAAGACTCACCCACTCACCACTCACCCACCCATCCACTCACCACTCACCCATCCACTCACCACTCAATCACCCATCCACTCACCACTCATTCATCCACTCACCACCCACTCACGACTCACCCACTCACCACTCACTGACCCACTCAGCCACCCACTCACCCACCCACCCACCCACACAGAGAAAGCAGGGAGTCTGTGTGGTAGTGAATTATATTCAGATTTAATAATGGCCAGCGTGCCTGGCAAGGCAATGTTGAATAATCCTTGCCAGGACCTTTCCCGGCACACTGAAGAGTGAGATGCCCCTGTAGTTGTTACAGTCTGTGCGGTCCCCCTTCTTAAAAAGGGGGACCACCAGGGCATCCTTCCAATCCTGCAGAACCCGTCCAGTGGTCCAGACTGTTGTTATGATGTCATATAGGGCAGTCTGTGCACAAACGCCGCCCTCCCTCAGCATTTCGCTTGGGAGATCATCTCTGCCCGGTGCCTTTCCTGGTCTCAGACTCCGGATCGCCTTCAGTACTTCTTCAAAAGATGGCACCTCAGCCAGCCACTCACAGGGGGTGACTTCTTCCAATATTTGAGGCACCGCAGCCTCAGCAGGGTCATCCTCACTTTGTGCCACGATGTTTTCCTGGCTTAGGGATTTTCCCTCCCCCAGGACCTCACAGAAATGCTCAGCAAATCAGCAAACCTGTTCCTGGGGGTTGGAGATTGGGTCACCGTTTTTTCCCCTAATGATGGTAATAGGTGTGGTGCTGCAGATTACTTTTTGATGGAGTTAAATAGAGATTTGTGATCACGGGCCACTGAGGCAGAATCCATCTTCTCAGCAACCCGCGACCACCACCCATCCTTGCAGCGCCTCACGGCTCTCCGAACCTCCGAGCGAAGGCTGCGGTAAGCCTCCTCATTCTCTGACGTGGGATTCTGTAGCCGATGACAGTGGGCCTGTCGCTTTTTCTGAACCATCCTGAACACCTCCTCTGTCAGCCAGGGTCTCTGGGGAGGTCTGGACCGCGTACCCAAAGCAGCCATTGCAGCTGCATGAGTCACAGTCCTAAACCTCGCCCATTTACCCTCGACATCAGGAGGAGTCGGGGACGATGCCAATCCCAGCTGCAAGCGATGATGAAATTCTCGCTTGCAACTTTCATCAAATAACTGAGACCAGGCCACTTTAGGTTGAAATGGGGTCCTGGGTGTACACCCACCACCGGAGTGGAAGAATGGCAGGCGCATCTTACAGATGACTAGTCGATGGTCAGAGGGCAGATCAGCTCCACGGTAGGTCCTGATGTCAAGGACATGGGCTCGCATCCGCTGGTCCGTCACTATGTAGTCCAGCAGATGTTCTTGCTTGGACCCGGCATGCATCCATGATGTTGTGTGGATGCGCCGATGCCGGAACAGCGTGTTGGTAATTACAAGCCCATGGGCTGCACAAAAATCTAGCAGCCTCCTACCGTTGTTATTGAGCTGATCTGGCCCATGCCCTCCAATCACTCCAGACCAGGTCCCAGAGTCATGAACAACTCGGGTATTGAAGTCACCCACCAAGATGACTCTATCCCGAGGGGCCACTTTAGCCAGCACCTGTGACAGGAGGTCATAGAAGGCATCTGACTCATCGGCTTTGCCTGCATCCCTCCACGGATGTTCATCTTCGGTGGGGGCATAAGTAACCACGACCATCATTCCTCGCCTCCGGTTGATGGGAAGGCGAGCCCAAAGTACCCTGGGGCTTACAGCTTCCCACACCTCACCGCCACGCTCTCACGCCCCCTACATTATTTTGTTCAAAAGAAGAGCCACACCCTGTTGTTTGGCAGTCTGCTGCCCCGAGTAGAGGACTGTCCACCCCTCATGGTGGCAGGAGCCAGAGCTGGTCCACCGGACCTCCTAAATGCCACATAGATCCAGGTGGTACCGGTCCAGATCCCGACAGAGGAGTGGCAGCCTCTCCTCCGCAGTGAGCATTCGAACATTCCATGTGGCCACCCATAATGGCTTTTCGTTGTTTCTGGAAGAGCCCCGAGGGTAGATATTCAATCTCCTGGCTCCGCCAATTGGGATTTGGCCAGGAAACGTCATAGACGCCTGGCCCCCCGGGGCCTCCGGCACAAGCTTATTAGTTATATACTTAATTACGCGGTTTAGTGTAATTCATTGAAGGTGGAGTGGTTACCAGCCCCTCGCACCCGTCCAGAGCCCCCGTTTAGCCACTGTGGTGGTCACAGACGCCATGAGGGGAGGAGCCCAATCACAATTGGCCCTCCCCCACAGCACTGTCCACGACAGAGTTGCCCAGTTCCGGCACCGCGAGGAGGTAATGAAAAGCTGTCACATGGAAAGAGCTGTGATCACGGTGATGGTGATGATGGTGGTATTAATATTTTCTGATGTTACCAAGGTTATGATGTTGCTGATGAAGTTTGCCATTGTTTGAATTAAATAATTGAAGCAATGGAGATGTTTGGAGTTACATACTCAATCACACACACAAACTCACCACTCACAATCACTCACTCATCACACACTCAGCACCCACATCACTCATTCACCCACTCACCACATCATCACTCACGCTCCCACGCACACACTCACCTCAACCCACTCGCCACTCATTCACCCACTCATCCACCCACTCACTAACTCACCAACTCACTCACTCACCCACCACGCACCCACTCACATCACTCACCAAATCACTCACTCACCCCAATCACTCACCTCACTCACCCACTCACTCACCACCCACTCACCCACTCACTCACGCAACCACCCACTCAATCACCCACCCAGTCACTCACCCACTCACAAACTCACTCACCCACTCAACCACCCACTCACTCCCTCAACCCACATCACCCACCCACTCACCCACTCACTCACCCACCCACCCACGCACCCTACGCCACTCACCCACTCACTCACTCACCCACCCACCCTCACAACAAAAACCAACCAGACACTTGTAAACTGAATGCAAAATGCTTTATTTGTGTATTTACATCTGAACATTACCCAAAGAATCACCCACAGACTCACCCAGGACTCACTCAGACTCACCTTAACTCAGCCACAGACTCACTCACAGACTCACCCACAGAGTCACTCACAGACTCACCCACAGACTCACTCACAGACTCACCCAGACTCACTCACAGACTCACCCAAAGCTCCCACCTGTAGCCTTTCGCAGACTGTTGGGGCAAGTGCTGTTAGTAGCGAGTAGCAGCAGCACCTCACTCACCCAATACCCCACCCACTCACTCATCGACTCACTCACTCACTTACCCACAAAACCCACCCACTCACTCACCCACTAAGCCACCAGCCCAGCCACTAACCCACTCACTCACCATTCATTCACCCACCCACTCAACAACCCACTCACCAATCCACTCACTCACCACTCACCCACTCACTCACCCACCCATTCACCCACTCTCTCACCCATTCACCCACTCAACCACCCACCCACCCACTCACCCACTCACTCACCCACCCACTCACTCACCAACCCACTCACTCACCACTCAACCACTCACTCACCCACCCATTCACCCACTCTCTCACCCATTCACCCACTCTCTCACCCATTCACCCACTCACCACCCACCCACTCACTCACCCACCCACTCACCAACCCACTCACTCACCCACTCACTCACCCAGCATAATCGAGGCCTCATTCAGGCTCAACTTAGGATATGTGCGGCCTAGTTCAGGCTCAGCCTAGGATACGAGAGGCCTGGATCTAGTCAGGCATTTCCCAGGCCTGGTTCTAGATGAGGCCTTTCCCAGGCCTGGTTCTAGTCGAGGCCTAGCCTAGGCCTGAATCTAGTCGAGGCCTAGCCCAGGCCTGAATCTAGTCGAGGCCTTGCCCAGGTCTGTTTCTAGTCGACGCCTAGCCCAGGCCTGGTTCTAGTCAAAGCATTGCCCAGGCCTGGTTCTAGTCAAAGCATTGCCCAGGCCTGGTTCTAGTCGAGGCCTTGCCCAGGTCTGGTTCTAGTCCAGGCCTAGTCCAGGCCTGGTTCTAGTCGAGTCCTTGGACCAGGCCTGGTTCTAGTTGAGGCATTGCCGAGGCCTGGTTCTAGTCGAGGCCTGATTCAGCTCAACTTAGGATATGTGCAGCCTAGTTCAGGCTCAGCCTAGGATACGAGAGGCCTGGATCTAGTCAGGCCTTGCCCTGGCCTGGTTCTAGGTGAGGCCTAGTCCAGGCCTGGATTCTAGTCTCGGCCTTGCCCAGGCATTGTTCTAGTCGAGGCCTAGTCCAGGCCTGGTTCTAGTCGAGGCCTAGTCCACTCCTGGTTCTAGTCGAGGCCTTACCCAGGCCTGGTTCTAGTCGAGGCCTAGTCCACTCCTGGTTCCAGTCGAGGCCTTACCCAGGCCTGGTTCCAGGAGAGGCCTAGCCAGGCTTCGTTCTAGTCGAGGCCTAGTCCCACTCATGGTTCTAGTCGAGGCCTTACCCAGGCCTTGCTCTAGGCGAGGCCTAGCCCAGGCCTGGTTCTAGTCGAGGCTTTGCCCAGGCCTAGATCTTTTCGAGGCCTAACCCAGGCTCGTTGTAGTGGAGGCCTAGCCCAGGGTTCATTCTAGTCGAGGTTTACCCCAGGCTTGGTTCTAATGGAGGCCTAGCCCAGGGCTTGGCTCTAGTTGAGGCCTAGCCCAGGGTTCGTTCTAGAGGAGGCCTAGCCCAGGCTTGGTTCTAGTGGAAGCCTAGCCCAGGGTTCTTTCTAGTTGAGGCCTAGTCCAGGCCTGGTTCTCGTCGAGGTCTAGTCCAGGCCTGGTTCTAGTCGAGGCCTAGTCCAGGCCTGGTTCTAGTCGAGGCCTTGACCAGGCCTGGTTCTAGCCGAGGCATTGCCCAGGCCTGGTTGTAGTCGAGGCCTGATTGAGGCTCAACTTAGGATATGTGCGGCCTAGTTCAGGCTCAACCTAGGATACGAGAGTCCTGGATCTAGTCAGGCCTTGCTCTGGCCTGGTTCTAGGTGAGGCCTAGTCCAGGCCTGGATCTAGTCTCGGCCTTGCCCAGGCATGGTTCTAGTCGAGGCCTAGTCCAGGGCTGGTTCTAGTCGAGGCCTTGACCAGGCCTGGTTCTAGGCGAGGCACCGCAGCCTCAGCAGGGTCATCCTCACTTTGTGCCACGATGTTTTCCTGGCTGAGGGATTTTCCCTCCCCCAGGACCTCACAGAAATGCTCAGCAAATCTGCAAACCTGTTCCTGGGGGTGGGAGATTGGATAACCGTTTTTTTCCCCTAATGATGGTAATAGGTGTGGCGCTGCAGGTTACTTTTTTGATGGAGTTAACTAGAGATTTGTGATCACGGGCCACTGAGGCAGACTCCATCTCCTCAGCATCCCGCGACCACCACCCATCCTTGCAGCGCCTCACGGCTCTCCGAACCTCCGAGCGAAGGCTGCGGTAAGCCTCCTCATTCTCTGACGTGGGATTCTGTAGCCGATGACAGTGGGCCTGTCGCTTTTTCTCAACCATCCTTAACACCTCCTCTTTCAGCTAGGGTCTCTGGGGAGGTCTGGACCGCGTACCCAAAGCAGCCATTGCAGCTGCATGAGTCAGTCCTAAACCTCGCCCATTTACCCTCGACATCAGGAGGAGTCGGGGACGATGCCAATCCCAGCCGCAAGCGATGATGAAATTCTCGCTTGCAACTTTCATCAGATGACTGAGACCAGGCCAGTTTAGGTTGGAATGGGGTCCTGGGTGTACACCCACCACCGGAGTGGAAGAATGGCAGGCGCATCTTACAGATGACTAGTCGATGGTCAGAGGGCAGATCAGCTCCACGGTAGGTCCTGGTGTCAAGGACATGGGCCTGCATCCGCTGGTCCGTCACTATGTAGTCAAGCAAATGTTCTTGCTTGGACCCGGCATGCATCCATGATGTTGTGTGGATGCGCCGATGCTGGAACAGCGTGTTGGTAATTACAAGCCCATGGGCTGCACAAAAATCTAGCAGCCTCCTACCGTTGTTATTGAGCTGATCTGGCCCATGCCCTCCAATCACTCCAGACCAGGTGCCAGCATCATGACCAACTCGGGCATTGAAGTCACCCAACATGATGACTCTATCCCGAGGGGCCACTTTAGCCAGCACCTGTGACAGGAGGTCATAGAAGGCATCTGACTCATCGGCTTTGCCTGCATCCCTCCACGGATGTTCGTCTTCGGTGGTGGCATAAGTAACCACGACCACCATTCCTCGCCTCCGGTTGATGGGAAGGTGAGCCCAAAGTAGCCTGGGGCTTACAGCTTCCCACACCTCACCGCCACGCTCCCACGCCCCCTTCATTCTTTGTTCAAAAGAAGAGCCACACCCTGTTGTTTGGCAGTCTGCTGCCCCGAGTAGAGGACTGTCCACCCCTCATGGTGGCAGGAACCAGAACCGGTCCACCGGACCTCCTGAATGCCACAGAGATCCAGGCGGTACCGGTCCAGCTCCCGACAGAGGAGTGGCAGCCTCTCCTCCGCAGTGAGCGTTCGAACATTCCACGTGGCCACACGAAGTGGCTTTTCGTTGTTTTTGGAGGAGCCCCGAGGGTAGATATTCAATCTCCTGGCTCCGCCAATTGGGGTTTGGCCAGGAGACGTGATAGACGCCTGTCCCCCCGGGGCCTCCGGCACAAGCTTATTAGTTATATATTTCAGTTTAGCTCGTGGTTTAGTGGTAATTAATTGAAGGTGGAGGGGTTACCAGCCCCTTGCACCCGTCCAGAGCCCCCGTTTAGCCACTGTGGTGGTCACAGACGCCATAAGGGGAGGAGCCAATCAAAATTGGACCTCACCCCACAGCACTGTCCACGACAGAGTTGCCCGTCCGGCACCGCGAGGAGGTAATGAAAAGCTGTCACATGGAAAGAGCTGTGATCACGGTGATGGTGATGATGGTGGTATTAATATTTTCTGATGTTACCAAGGTTATGATGTTGCTGATGAAGTTTGCCATTGTTTGAATTAAATAATTGAAGCAATGGAGATGTTTGGAGTTACTCACATACTCAAGCACACACACTCACACACTCACCACTCACAATCACTCATCACCCACTCACTCATTCACCCACTCACCCACTTATCACTCACTCACCCTCCCACGCACCCACTCACCTCACCCACTCGCCACTCATCCACCCACTCAACCACCGACTAACTCACCAACTCACTCACCCACCCACGCACCCACCCACTCACTCACCCACCCACTCACCCACTCAACCACCCACTCACTCACTCACCCACTCACTCACCCACCCACTCACCCACCCACGCACCTACCCACTCACTCACTCACCCACCCACCCACCAACGCACCTACCCACTCACTCACCCACCCACCCACGCACCTACCCACTCACTCACTCACCCACCCACCCACCAACGCACCGACCCACTCACTCACTCACCCACCCACCCACGCACCTACCCACTCACTCACTCACCCACCCACCCTCACACAAAACCAACCAGACACTTGTAAACTGAATGCAAATGCTTTATTTGTGTATTTACATCTGAACATTACCCAAAGAATCACCCACAGACTCACCCAGACTCACTCAGACTCACTTAACTCAGCCACAGACTCACTCACAGACTCACCCACAGAGTCACTCACAGACTCACCCACAGACTCACTCACAGACTCACCCAGACTCACTCACAGACTCACCCAAAGCTCCCACCTGTAGCCTTTCGCAGACTGCTGGGGCAAGTGCTGTTAGTAGCGACTAGCAGCAGCACCTCACTCACCCAATACCCCACCCACTCACTCATCGACTCACTCACTCACTTACCCACAAACCCACCCACTCACTCACCCACTAAGCCGCCAGCCCAGCCACTAACCCACTCACTCACCCATTCATTCACCCACCCACTCAACAACCCACTCACCAATCCACTCACTCACTCACTCACCCACTCACTCACCCACCCATTCACCCACTCTCCCACCCATTCACCCACTCACCACCCACCCATTCACTCACCCACCCACTCACCAACCCACTCACTCACCCACTCACTCACCCAGCATAATCGAGGCCTCATTCAGGCTCAACTTAGGATATGTGCGGCCTAGTTCAGGCTCAGCCTAGGATACGAGAGGCCTGGATCTAGTCAGGCATTTCCCAGGCCTGGTTCTAGATGAGGCCTTGCCCAGGCCTGGTTCTAGTCAAAGCATTGCCCAGGCCTGGTTCTAGTCAAAGCATTGACCAGGCCTGGTTCTAGTAGAGGCCTTGCCTAGGTCTGGTTCTAGTCCAGGCCTAGTCCAGGCCTGGTTCTAGTCGAGGCCTTGACAGGCCTGGTTCTAGTCAAGGCATTGCCGAGGCCTGGATCTAGTCGAGGCCTGATTCAGGCTCAACTTAGGATATGTGCGGCCTAGTTCAGGCTCAGCCTAGGATACGAGAGGCCTGGATCTAATCAGGCATTGCCCTGACCTGGTTCTAGGTGATGCCTAGTCCAGGCCTGGATCTAGCCGAGGCCGTGCCCAGGCCTGGTTCTAGTCGAGGCCTTGCCCAGGCCTGGTTCTAGTCGAGAGGCCTTGACCAGGCCTGGATCTAGTCGAGGCCTTGCCCAGGTCTGGTTCTAGTCGAGGCCTGATTCAGGCTCAACTTAGGATATGTGCGGCCTAGTTCATGCTCAGCCTAGGATACGAGAGGCCTGGAACTCGTCAGGCCTTGCCCTGACCTGGTTCTAGGTGAGGCCTAGTCCAGGCCTGGATCTAGTCGAGGCCTTGTCCAGGCCTGGTTCTAGTCGAGGCCTTGCCCAGGCCTGGTTCTAGTCGAGGCCTTGACCAGGCCTGGTTCTAGTCGAGGCCTAGCCCAGGCCTAGTTCCAGTTCAGGAATTGCCCAGGCCTGGTTCTAGTCGAGGCCTAGCCCAGGCCTGGTTCTAGTCGATGCCTTGCTCTAGCCTGTTTCTAGTCGAGGCCTAGCCCAGGACTGGTTGTAGTCTAGGCCTTGCCCGGGCCTGGGTCTATTCGATGCCTTACCCAGGCCTGGTTGTAACCGAGGCCTTGCCCAGGCCTGGTTCTTGAAGAGGCCTTGTGCAGGCCTGGTTCTAGTCGAGGACTAGCCCAGGCCTGGTTCTAGGCGAGGCCTAGCCCAGGCCTGGTTCTAGTCGAGACCTAGTCCACTCCTGGTTCTAGTCGAGGCCTTACCCAGGCCAGGTTCCAGGCGAGGCCTAGCCCAGGCTTGGTTCTAGTCGAGGCCTAGTCCACTCCTGGTTCTAGTCGAGGCCTTACCCAGGCCTGGTTCCAGGCGAGGCCTAGCCCAGGCTTGGTGCTAGTCGAGGCCTAGTCCACTCCTGGTTCTAGTCGAGGTCTTACCCAGGCCTGGTTTTAGGCGAGGCCAGCCAAGGCCTGGATCTGGTTGAGGCCTAGCCCAAACCTGGTTCTAGTCGAGGCGTTGCCCAGTCCTGGTTCTAGGGGAGGCCTAGCCCAGGCCTATTTCTATTCGAGGCCTAACCCAGGCCTGGTTCTAGTGGAGGCCTAGCCCAGGGTTTGTTTAAGTCGCGGCTTAGCCCAGGGTTCATTCTAGTCGAGGCCTAGCCCAGGCTTGGTTCTAATGGAGGCCTAGCCCAGGCTTGGATCTAGTCGAGGCTTAGCCCAGGGCTTGGTTCTAGTGGAGGCCTAGCCCAGGGTTCGTTCTAGTCGAGGCCTAGTCTAAGCCTGGTTCTAGTCAAGGCCTTGACCAGGCCTGGTTCCAGTCGAGGCATTTGCCCAGGCCTGGTTCTAGTCGAGGCCTTGCCCGGGCCTGGTTCTTGACAAGGCCTTGCCCAGGCCTGGTTCTAGTCGAGGCCTTGCCCGGCCTGGTTCTTGACAATGCCTTGCCCAGGCCTGGTGCTAGTCGAGGCTTTTTCCCAGGCCTGGTTCTTGACGAGGCCTTGCCCAGGCCTGGTTCTGGTCGAGGCCTTGCCCAGGCCTGGTTCTAGTCGAGGCCTAGCCCAGACCTGGTTCTTGACGAGGCTTTGCCCAGGCCTGGTTCCAGGCGAGGCCTAGCCCAGGCTTGGTTCTAGAGGAGGCCTAGCCCAGGGTTCGTTCTAGTCGAGGCCTAGCCCAGGCTTGGTCGTAGTGGAGGCCTAGCCCAGGCCTGGTTCTAGTCGAGGCCTTACCCAGGCCTGGTTCTAGTCGAGGCCTAGCCCAGGCCTGGTTCTAGTTGAGGCCTAGTCCACTCCTGGTTCTAGTCGAGGTCTTACCCAGGCCTGGTTCTAGTCGAGGCCTTGCCCAGGGTTTGTTTAAGTCGCGGCCTAGCCCAGGCTTTATTCTATTGGAGGCCTAGCCCGGGCTTGGTTTTAGTCGAGGCCTAGCCCAGGCTTGGTTCTAATTGTGGCCTAGCCCAGGCTTGGTTTTAGTCGAGGCTTAGCCCTGGGCTTGGTTCTAGTTGAGGCCTAGCCCAGGGTTCGTTCTAGAGGAGGCCTAGCCCAGGCTTGGTTCTAGTGGAGGCCTAGCCCAGGGTTCGTTCTAGTCGAGGCCTAGTCTAGGCCTGGTTCTAGTCGAGGCCTTGACCAGGCCTGGTTCCAGTCGAGGCCTTACCCAGGCCTGGTTCTAGTCGAGGCCTAGCCCAGGCCTGGGTCTAGTTGAGGCCTAGTCCACTCCTGGTTCTAGTCGAGGTCTTACCCAGGCCTGGTTCTAGGCGAGGCCTAGCCCGGGCTTGGTTTTAGTCGAGGCCTAGCCCAGGCTTGGTTCTAATTGTGGCCTAGCCCAGGCTTGGTTTTAGTCGAGGCCTTGCCCAGGTCTGGTTCTAGTCCAGGCCTAGTCCAGGCCTGGTTCTAGTCGAGGCCTTGACCAGGCCCGGTTCTTGTCGAGGCATTGCCAAGGCCTGGTTCTAGTCGAGGCCTGATTCAGGCTCAACTTAGGATATGTGCAGCCTAGTTCAGGCTCAGCGTAGGATACGAGAGGCCTGGATCTAGTCAGGCCTTGCCCTGACCTGGTTCTAGGTGAGGCCTAGTCCAGGCCTGGATCTAGTCGAGGCCTTGCCCAGGCCTGGTTCTAGTCGAGGCCTTGCCCAGGCCTGGTTCTAGTCGAGGCCTTGACCAGGCCTGGTCTAGTCAAAGAATTGCCCAGGCCTGGTTCTAGTCGAGGCCTTGCCCAGGCTTGGTACTAGTCTAGGCCTAGTCCAGGCCTGTTTCTAGACGAGGCCTTGACCAGGCCAGGCTCCAGTTGAGGCATTTCCCAGGCCTGGTTCTAGTCGAGGCCTAGCCCAGGCCTGGTTCTAGTCGAGACCTTGCTCTAGCCTGTTTCTAGTCGAGGCCTAGCCCAGGACTGGTTCTAGTCGAGGCATTGCCGAGGCCTGGTTGTAGTCGAGGCCTGATTCAGGCTCAACTTAGGATATGTGCAGCCTAGTTCAGGCTCAGCCTAGGATATGAGAGGCCTGGATCTAGTCAGGCCTTGCCCTGACCTGGTTCTAGGTGAGGCCTAGTCCAGGCCTGGATCTAGTCGAGGCCTTGCCCAGGCCTGGATCTAGTCGAGGCCTTGACCAGGCCTGGTTCTAGTCAAAGAATTGCCCAGGCCTGGTTCTAGTCGAGGCCTTGCCCAGGCTTGGCACTAGACGAGGACTAGTCCAGGCCTGGTTCTAGACGAGGCCTTGACCAGGCCTGGTTCCAGTTGAGGCATTGCCCAGGCCTGGTTCTAGTCGAGGCCTAGCCCAGGCCTGGTTCTAGTCGAGACCTTGCTCTAGCCTATTTCTAGTCGAGGCCTAGCCCAGGACTGGTTCAAATCGAGGCCTTGCCCGGGCCTGGTTCTCGACAAGGTCTTGCCCAGGCCTACTTATAGTCGAGGCCTAGGCCAGGCCTGGTTCTATTCGATGCCTTTCCCAGGCCTGGTTGTAACTGAGGCCTTGCCCAGGCCTGGTTCTTGAAGAGGCCTTGTGCAGGCATGGTTCTAGTGGAGGCCTAGCCCAGGCCTAGTTCTATTCGAGGCCTAACCCAGGCTGGTTGTAGTGGAGGCTTAGCCCAGGGTTCATTCTAGTCGAGGCCTAGCCCAGGCTTGGTTCTATTGGAGACCTAGCCCAGCGTTCATTCTAGTCGAGGCCTAGCCCAGGCTTGGTTCTAATGGAGGCCTAGCCCAGGCTTGGTTCTAATGGAGGCCTAGCCCAGGCTTGGATCTAATGGAGGCCTAGCCTAGGGCTTGGTTCTAGTTGAGGCCTAGCCCAGGGTTCGTTCTAGAGGAGGCCTAGCCCAGGCTTGGTCGTAGTGGAGGCATAGCCCAGGCCTGGTTCTAGTCGAGGCCTAGCCAGGCCTGGATCTAGTCGAGGCCTAGTCCAGGCCTGGTTCTAGTCGAGGCCTAGTCCAGGCGTGGTTCTAGTCGAGGCCTTGACCAGGCCTGGTTCTAGTCGAGGCATTGCCCAGGCCTGGTTCTAGTCGAGGCCTAGCCCAGGCCTGGTTCTGCTGCCCCGAGTAGAGGACTGTCCACCCCTCATGGTGGCAGGAACCAGAACCGGTCCACCGGACCTCCTGAATGCCACAGAGATCCAGGCGGCACCGGTCCAGCTCCCAACAGAGGAGTGGCAGGCTCTCCTCCGCAGTGAGCGTTCGAACATTCCACGTGGCCACCCGTAGTGGTTTTTCGTTGTTTCTGGAGGAGCCCCGAGGGTAGAGATTCAATCTCCTGGCTCCGCCAATTGGGGTTTGGCCAGGAGACGTCATAGACGCCTGTCTCCCCGGGGCCTCCGGCACAAGCTTATTAGTTATATACTTAATTCGCGGTTTAGTGGTAATTTATTGAAGGTGGAGGGATTACCAGCCCCTCGCACCCGTCCAGAGCCCCCGTTTAGCCACTGTGGTGGTCACAGACGCCATAAGGGGAGGAGCCAATCAAAATTGGACCTCACCCCACAGCACTGTCCACGACAGAGTTGCCCGTCCGGCACCGCGAGGAGGTAATGAAAAGCTGTCACATGGAAAGAGCTGTGATCACGGTGATGGTGATGATGGTGGTATTAATATTTTCTGATGTTACCAAGGTTATGATGTTGCTGATGAAGTTTGCCATTGTTTGAATTAAATAATTGAAGCAATGGAGATGTTTGGAGTTACTCACATACTCAAGCACACACACTCACACACTCACCACTCACAATCACTCATCACCCACTCACTCATTCACCCACTCACCCACTTATCACTCACTCACCCTCCCACGCACCCACTCACCTCACCCACTCGCCACTCATCCACCCACTCAACCACCCACTAACTCACCAACTCACTCACCCACCCACGCACCCACCCACTCACTCACCCACCCACTCACCCACTCAACCACCCACTCACTCACTCACTCACCCACTCACTCACTCACCCACCCACCCACCAACGCACCGACCCACTCACTCACTCACCCTCCCACCCACGCACCTACCCACTCACTCACTCACCCACCCTCACACAAAACCAACCAGACACTTGTAAACTGAACGCAAATGCTTTATTTGTGTATTTACATCTGAACATTACCCAAAGAATCACCCACAGACTCACCCAGACTCACTCAGACTCACTTAACTCAGCCACAGACTCACTCACAGACTCACCCACAGAGTCACTCACAGACTCACCCACAGACTCACTCACAGACTCACCCAGACTCACTCACAGACTCACCCAAAGCTCCCACCTGTAGCCTTTCGCAGACTGCTGGGGCAAGTGCTGTTAGTAGCGAGTAGCAGCAGCACCTCACTCACCCAATACCCCACCCACTCACTCATCGACTCACTCACTCACTTACCCACAAACCCACCCACTCACTCACCCACTAAGCCGCCAGCCCAGCCACTAACCCACTCACTCACCCATTCATTCACCCACCCACTCAACAACCCACTCACCAATCCACTCACCCAACCATTCACCCACTCTCTCACCCATTCACCCACTCACCACCCACCCACTCACTCACCCACCCACTCACCAACCCACTCACTCACCCAGCATAATCGAGGCCTCATTCAGGCTCAACTTAGGATATGTGCGGCCTAGTTCAGGCTCAGCCTAGGATACGAGAGGCCTGGATCTAGTCAGGCCTTGCCCTGACCTGGTTCTAGGTGAGGCCTAGTCCAGGCCTGGATCTAGTCGAGGCCTTGCCCAGGCCTGGTTCTAGTCGAGGCCTTGCCCAGGCCTGGTTCTAGTCGAGGCCTTGACCAGGCCTGGTCTAGTCAAAGAATTGCCCAGGCCTGGTTCTAGTCGAGGCCTTGCCCAGGCTTGATACTAGTCTAGGCCTAGTCCAGGCCTGTTTCTAGACGAGGCCTTGACCAGGCCAGGCTCCAGTTGAGGCATTTCCCAGGCCTGTTTCTAGTCGAGGCCTAGCCCAGGACTGGTTCTAGTCGAGGCATTGCCGAGGCCTGGTTGTAGTCGAGGCCTGATTCAGGCTCAACTTAGGATATGTGCAGCCTACTTCAGGCTCAGCCTAGGATACGAGAGGCCTGGATCTAGTCAGGCCTTGCCCTGACCTGGTTCTAGGTGAGGCCTAGTCCAGGCCTGGATCTAGTCGAGGCCTTGCCCAGGCCTGGATCTAGTCGAGGCCTTGACCAGGCCTGGTTCTAGTCAAAGAATTGCCCAGGCCTGGTTCTAGTCGAGGCCTTGCCCAGGCTTGGCACTAGTCGAGGACTAGTCCAGGCCTGGTTCTAGACGAGGCCTTGACCAGGCCTGGTTCCAGTTGAGGCATTGCCCAGGCCTGGTTCTAGTCGAGGCCTAGCCCAGGCCTGGTTCTAGTCGAGACCTTGCTCTAGCCTGTTTCTAGTCGAGGCCTAGCCCAGGACTGGTTCAAATCGAGGCCTTGCCCGGGCCTGGTTCTCGACAAGGTCTTGCCCAGGCCTACTTATAGTCGAGGCCTAGGCCAGGCCTGGTTCTATTCGATGCCTTTCCCAGGCCTGGTTGTAACTGAGGCCTTGCCCAGGCCTGGTTCTTGAAGAGGCCTTGTGCAGGCCTGGTTCTAGTGGAGGCCTAGCCCAGGCCTAGTTCTATTCGAGGCCTAACCCAGGCTGGTTGTAGTGGAGGCCTAGCCCAGGGTTCATTCTAGTCGAGGCCTAGCCCAGGCTTGGTTCTATTGGAGACCTAGCCCAGCGTTCATTCTAGTCGAGGCCTAGCCCAGGCTTGGTTCTAATGGAGGCCTAGCCCAGGCTTGGATCTAATGGAGGCCTAGCCTAGGGCTTGGTTCTAGTTGAGGCCTAGCCCAGGGTTCGTTCTAGAGGAGGCCTAGCCCAGGCTTGGTCGTAGTGGAGGCATAGCCCAGGCCTGGTTCTAGTCGAGGCCTAGCCAGGCCTGGATCTAGTCGAGGCCTAGTCCAGGCCTGGTTCTAGTCGAGGCCTAGTCCAGGCATGGTTCTAGTCGAGGCCTTGACCAGGCCTGGTTCTAGTCGAGGCATTGCCCAGGCCTGGTTCTAGTCGAGGCCTAGCCCAGGCCTGGTTCTGCTGCCCCGAGTAGAGGACTGTCCACCCCTCATGGTGGCAGGAACCAGAACCGGTCCACCGGACCTCCTGAATGCCACAGAGATCCAGGCGGCACCGGTCCAGCTCCCAACAGAGGAGTGGCAGGCTCTCCTCCGCAGTGAGCGTTCGAACATTCCACGTGGCCACCCGTAGTGGTTTTTCGTTGTTTCTGGAGGAGCCCCGAGGGTAGAGATTCAATCTCCTGGCTCCGCCAATTGGGGTTTGGCCAGGAGACGTCATAGACGCCTGTCCCCCCCGGGGCCTCCGGCACAAGCTTATTAGTTATATTCTTAATTTGCGGTTTAGTGGTAATTTATTGAAGGTGGAGGGGTTACCAGCCCCTCGCACCCGTCCAGAGCCCCCGTTTAGCCACTGTGGTGGTCACAGACGCCATGAGGGGAGGAGCCAATCAAAATTGGACCTCACTCCACAGCACTGTCCACGACAGAGTTGCCCGTCCGGCACCGCGAGGAGGTAATGAAAAGCTGTCACATGGAAAGAGCTGTGATCACGGTGATGGTGATGATGGTGGTATTAATATTTTCTGATGTTACCAAGGTTATGATGTTGCTGATGAAGTTTGCCATTAAATTTTGATTTAAAGCTTTCGTGACTGCAGTAATTCATATTCTTAGTTTTTTCGGTAAAGTCACGTTGAAGAGAAACAACAAAATAACAAAATATATATAAAACAATAAAAAAAAATTCTCACGACGTTTCGACCATAACTCAAACGGTCATCATCAGGTGTGTCGGTTTGCATAAATTTATTTAAAAAACGGCACATTTATTTATTTATATATATTTTGTTATTTTGTTGTTTCTCTTCAACGTGACTTTACCGAAAAAACTAAGAATAAGTTTGCCATTGTTTGAATTAAATAATTGAAGCAATGGAGATGTTTGGAGTTACTCACATACTCAATCACACACACTCACACACTCACCACTCACAATCACTCATCACCCACTCACTCATTCACCCACTCACCCACTTATCACTCACTCACCCTCCCACGCACCCACTCACCTCACCCACTCGCCACTCATCCACTCATCCACCCACTCAACCACCCACTAACTCACCAACTCACTCACCCACCCACGCACCCACCCACTCACTCAACCACCCACTCACCCACTCACTCACCCATTCAATCACCCACCCACTCACCCAGTCACTCACCCACTCACAAACTCACTCACCCACTCAACCACCCACTCACTCACTCACCCACTCACTCACCCACCCACTCACCCACCCACCCACCCACGCACCTACCCACTCACTCACCCACCCACCCACCAACGCACCAACCCACTCACTCACTCACCCACCCACCCACGCACCTACCCACTCACTCACTCACCCACCCACCCACCAACGCACCGACCCACTCACTCACCCACCCACCCACGCACCTACCCACTCACTCACTCACCCACCCACCCTCACACAAAACCAACCAGACACTTGTAAACTGAATGCAAATGCTTTATTTGTGTATTTACATCTGAACATTACCCAAAGAATCACCCACAGACTCACCCAGACTCACTCAGACTCACTTAACTCACTCACAGACTCACTCACAGACTCACCCACAGAGTCACTCACAGACTCACCCACAGACTCACTCACAGACTCACCCAGACTCACTCACAGACTCACCCAAAGCTCCCACCTGTAGCCTTTCGCAGACTGTTGGGGCAAGTGCTGTTAGTAGCGAGTAGCAGCAGCACCTCACTCACCCAATACCCCACCCACTCACTCATCGACTCACTCACTCACTTACCCACAAACCCACCCACTCACTGACCCACTAAGCCGCCAGCCCAGCCACTAACCCACTCACTCACCCATTCATTCACCCACCCACTCAACAACCCACTCACCAATCCACTCACTCACCACTCACCCACTCACTCACCCACCCATTCACCCACTCTCCCACCCATTCACCCACTCACCACCCACCCACTCACTCACCCACCCACTCACCAACCCACTCACTCACCCACTCACCCAGCATAATCGAGGCCTCATTCAGGCTCAACTTAGGATATGTGCGGCCTAGTTCAGGCTCAGCCTAGGATACGAGAGGCCTGGATCTAGTCAGGCCTTGCCCTGACCTGGTTCTAGGTGAGGCCTAGTCAATGCCTGGATCTAGTCGAGGCCTTGCCCAGGCCTGGTTCTAGTCGAGGCCTTGCCCAGGCCTGGTTCTAGTCGAGGCCTTGACCAGGCCTGGTCTAGTCAAAGAATTGCCCAGGCCTGGTTCTAGTCGAGGCCTTGCCCAGGCTTGGTACTAGTCTAGGCCTAGTCCAGGCCTGTTTCTAGACGAGGCCTTGACCAGGCCAGGCTCCAATTGAGGCATTTCCCAGGCCTGGTTCTAGTCGAGGCCTAGCCCAGGCCTGGTTCTAGTCGAGACCTTGCTCTAGCCTGTTTCTAGTCGAGGCCTAGCCCAGGACTGGTTCTAGTCGAGGCATTGCCGAGGCCTGGTTGGAGTCGAGGCCTGATTCAGGCTCAACTTAGGATATGTGCAGCCTAGTTCAGGCTCAGCCTAGGTTACGAGAGGCCTGGATCTAGTCAGGCCTTGCCCTGACCTGGTTCTAGGTGAGGCCTAGTCCAGGCCTGGATCTAGTCGAGGCCTTGCCCAGGCCTGGATCTAGTCGAGGCCTTGACCAGGCCTGGTTCTAGTCAAAGAATTGCCCAGGCCTGGTTCTAGTCGAGGCCTTGCCCAGGCCTGGTTGTAACCGAGGCCTTGCCCAGGCCTGGTTCTTGAAGAGGCCTTGTGCAGGCCTGGTTCTAGTCGAGGACTAGCCCAGGCCTGGATCTAGGCGTGGCCTAGCCCAGGCCTGGTTCTAGTGTAAGCCTAGTCCACTCCTGGTTCTAGTCGAGGCTTTGCCCAGGCCTGGTACTAGTGGAGGCCTAGCCCAGGCCTAGTTCTAGTCGAGGCTTTGCCCAGGGCTAGATCTTCTCGAGGTCTAACCCAGGCCTGGTTGTAGTGGAGGCCTAGCCGAGGGTTTGTTTAAGTCGCGGCCTAGCCTAGGCTTGGTTTAAATTGAGGCCTAGCCCAGGCTTGGTTTTAGTCGAGGCCTAGCCCAGTCTTGGTTTAAATTGAGGCCTAGCCCAGGCTTGGTTCTAGTTGAGGCCTAGCCCAGGGTTCGTTCTAGAGGAGGCCTAGCCCAGGCTTGGTTCTAATGGAGGCCTAGCCCAGGGTTCATTCTAGTCGAGGCCTAGCCCAGGCTTGGTCGTAGTGGAGGCCTAGCCCAGGCCTGGTTCTAGTCGAGGCCTAGCCCAGGCCTGGTTCTAGTCGAGGCCTTACCGAGGCCTGGTTCTAGTCGAGGCCTAGTCCACTCCTGGTTCTAGTCGAGGTCTTACCCAGGCCTGGTTCTCGGCGAGGCCAGCCAAGTCCTGGTTGTAGTTGAGGCCTAGCCCAGGGTTTGTTTAAGTCGCGGCCTAGCCCAGGCTTGTTTTCTATTGGAGGCCTAGCCGGGGCTTGGTTTTAGTCGAGGCCTAGCCCAGGCTTGGTTCTAATTGAGGCCTAGCCCAGGCTTGGTTTTAGTCGAGGCTTAGCCCTGGGATTGGTTCTAGTTGAGGCCTAGCGCAGGGTTCGTTCTAGAGGAGGCCTAGCCCAGACTTGGTTCTAGTGGAGGCCTAGCCCAGGGTTCGTTCTAGTCGAGGCCTAGTCTAGGCCTGGTTCTAGTCGAGGCCTTGACCAGGCCTGGTTCCAGTCGAGGCATTGCCCAGCCCTGGTTCTAGTCGAGACCTAGCCCAGGCCTGGTTCTAGTCGAGGCTTTGCCCGGGCCTGGTTGTAACGGAGGCCTTGCCCAGGCCTGGTTCTTGACGATGCCTAGTCCACTCCTGGTTCTAGTCGAGGCCTTACCCAGGCCTCGTTATGCTCGAGGCCTAGCCCAGGCCTGGTTCTAGTCGAGGCCTAGTCCACTCCTGGTTCTAGTCGAGGCCTTACCCAGGCCAGGTTCTAGGCGAGGCCTAGCCCAGGCCTGGTTCTAGTCGAGGCCTAGTCCACTCCTGGTTCTAGTCGAGGCCTTACCCAGGCCAGGTTCTAGGCGAGGCCTAGACCAGGCCTCGTTCTAGTCAAGGCTTTGCCCAGACCTAGATCTTTTCGAGGCCTAACCCAGGCTGTTTGTAGTGGAGGCCTAGCCCAGGGTTCATTCTAGTCGAGGCCTAGCCCAGGCTTGGTTCTAATGGAGGCCTAGCCCAGGGCTTGGTTCTAGTTGAGGCCTAGCCCAGGGTTCTTTCTAGTCAAGGCCTAGCCCAGGCTTGGTCGTAGTGGAGGCATAGCCCAGGCCTGGTTCTAGTCGAGGCCTAGCCCAGGCCTGGATCTAGTCGAGGCCTAGTCCAGGCCTGGTTCTAGTCGAGGCCTAGTCCAGGCCTGGTACTAGTCGAGGCCTAGTCCAGGCCTGGTTCTAGTCCAAGCCTTCACCAGGCCTGGTTCTAGTCGAGGAATTGCCCAGGCCTGGTTATATTCAAGGCCTGATTGAGGCTCAACTTAGGATATGTGCGACCTAGTTCAGGCTCAGCCTAGAAAACGAGAGGCCTGGATCTAGTCAGGCCTTGCCCTGGCCTGGTTCTAGGTGAGGCCTAGTCCAGGCCTGGATCTGGTCTCGGCCTTGCCCAGGCATGGTACTAGTCGAGGCCTAGTCCAGGCCTGGTTCTAGTCGAGGCCTTGACCAGGCCTGGTCCAGTCGAGGCATTGCCCAGGCCTGGGTCTAGTCGAGACCTAGCCCAGGCCTGGTTCTAGTCGAGGCCTTGCCCGGGCCTGGTTCTTGTTGAGGCCTTGCCCAGGCCTGGTTCTAGTTGAGGCCTTGCCCGGGCCTGGTTCTTGACAAGGCCTTGCCCAGGCCTGGTTCTAGTCGAGGCCTTGCCCAGGCCTGGTTCTAGTCGAGGCCTTGCCCAGGCCTGGTTCTTGACGAGGCCTTGCCCAGGCTTGGTTCTAGTCGAGGCCTAGTCCACTCCTGGTTCTAGTCAAAGCCTTACCCAGGCCTGGTTCTAGGCGAGGCACCGCAGCCTCAGCAGGGTCATCCTCACTTTGTGCCACGATGTTTTCCTGGCTGAGGGATTTTCCCTCCCCCAGGACCTCACAGAAATGCTCAGCAAATCTGCAAACCTGTTCCTGGGGGTGGGAGATTGGATCACCGTTTTTCCCCCTAATGATGGTAATAGGTGTGGCGCTGCAGGTTACTTTTTTGATGGAGTTAACTAGAGATTTGTGATCACGGGCCACTGAGGCAGACTCCATCTCCTCAGCAACCCGCGACCACCACCCATCCTTGCAGCGCCTCACGGCTCTCCGAACCTCCGAGCGAAGGCTGCGGTAAGCCTCCTCATTCTCTGACGTGGGATTCTGTATCCGATGACAGTGGGCCTGTCGCTTTTTCTCAACCATCCTTAACACCTCCTCTTTCAGCCAGGGTCTCTGGGGAGGTCTGGACCGCGTACCCAAAGCAGCCATTGCAGCTGCATGAGTCAGTCCTAAACCTCGCCCATTTACCCTCGACATCAGGAGGAGTCGGGGATGATGCCAATCCCAGCCGCAAGCGATGATGAAATTCTCGCTTGCAACTTTCATCAGATAACTGAGACCAGGCCACTTTAGGTTGGAATGGGGTCCTGGGTGTACACCCACCACCGGAGTGGAAGAATGGCAGGGGCATCTTACAGATGACTAGTCGATGGTCAGAGGGCAGATCAGCTCCACGGTAGGTCCTGGTGTCAAGGACATGGGCTCGCATCCGCTGGTCCGTCAATATGTAGTCAAGCAAATGTTCTTGCTTGGACCCGGCATGCATCCATGATGTTGTGTGGATGCGCCGATGCCGGAACAGCGTGTTGGTAATTACAAGCCCATGGGCTGCACAAAAATCTAGCAGCCTCCTACCGTTGTTATTGAGCTGATCTGGCCCATGCCCTCCAATCACTCCAGACCAGGTGCCAGCATCATGACCAACTCGGGCATTGAAGTCACCCAACATGATGACTCTATCCCGAGGGGCCACTTTAGCCAGCACCTGTGACAGGAGGTCATAGAAGGCATCTGACTCATCGGTTTTGCCTGCATCCCTCCACGAATGTTCATCTTCGGTGGTGGCATAAGTAACCACGACCACCATTCCTCGCCACCGGTTGATGGGAAGGCGAGCCCAAAGTAGCCTGGGGCTTACAGCTTCCCAAACCTCACCGCCACGCTCCCACGCCCCCTTCATTCTTTTGTTCAAAAGAAGAGCCACACCCTGTTGTTTGGCAGTCTGCTGCCCCGAGTAGAGGACTGTCCACCCCTCATGGTGGCAGGAACCAGAATCGGTCCACCGGACCTCCTGAATGCCACAGAGATCCAGGCGGTACCGGTCCAGCTCCCAACAGAGGAGTGGCAGCCTCTCCTCCGCAGTGAGCATTCGAACATTCCACGTGGCCATCCGTAGTGGTTTTTCGTTGTTTCTGGAGGAGCCCCGAGGGTAGAGATTCAATCTCCTGGCTCCGCCAATTGGGGTTTGGCCAGGAGACGTCATAGACGCCTGTCCCCCCGGGGCCTCCGGCACAAGCTTATTAGTTATATACTTAATTCGCGGTTTAGTGGTAATTCATTGAAGGTGGAGGGGTTACCAGCCCCTCGCACCCGTCCAGAGCCCCCGTTTAGCCCCTGTGGTGGTCACAGACGCCATGAGGGGAGGAGCCAATCACAATTGGACCTCCCCCCACAGCACTGTCCACGACAGAGTTGCCAGTCCGGCACCTCGAGGAGGTAATGAAAAGCTGTCACATGGAAAGAGCTGTGATCACGGTGATGGTGATGATGGTGGTATTAATATTTTCTGATGTTACCAAGGTTATGATGTTGCTGATGAAGTTTGCCATTGTTTGAATTAAATAATTGAAGCAATGGAGATGTTTGAGTTACTCACATACTCAATCACACACACTCACACACTCACCACTCACAATCACTCATCACCCACTCACTCATTCACCCACTCACCCACTTATCACTCACTCACCCTCCCACGCACCCACTCACCTCACCCACTCGCCACTCATCCACTCATCCACCCACTCAACCACCCACTAACTCACCAACTCACTCACCCACCCACGCACCCACCCACTCACTCACCCACCCACTCACCCACTCACTCACCCACTCACCCACTCAATCACCCACCCACTCACCCAGTCACTCACCCACTCACAAACTCACTCACCCACTCAACCACCCACTCACTCACTCACCCACTCACTCACCCACCCACTCACCCACCCACCCACCCACGCACCTACCCACTCACTCACTCACCCACCCACCCACCAACGCACCTACCCACTCACTCACTCACCCACCCACCCACGCACCTACCCACTCACTCACCCACCCACCCACCCACCAACGCACCGACCCACTCACTCACTCACCCACCCACCCACGCACCTACCCACTCACTCACCCACCCACCCTCACACAAAACCAACCAGACACTTGTAAACTGAATGCAAATGCTTTATTTGTGTATTTACATCTGAACATTACCCAAAGAATCACCCACAGACTCACCCAGACTCACTCAGACTCACTTAACTCAGCCACAGACTCACTCACAGACTCACCCACAGAGTCACTCACAGACTCACCCACAGACTCACTCACAGACTCACCCAGACTCACTCACAGACTCACCCAAAGCTCCCACCTGTAGCCTTTCGCAGACTGCTGGGGCAAGTGCTGTTAGTAGCGAGTAGCAGCAGCACCTCACTCACCCAATACCCCACTCACTCACTCATCGACTCACTCACTCACTTACCCACAAACTCACCCACTCACTCACCCACTAAGCCGCCAGCCCAGCCACTAACCCACTCACTCACCCATTCATTCACCCACCCACTCAACAACCCACTCACCAATCCACTCACTCACCACTCACCCACTCACTCACCCACCCATTCACCCACTCTCCCACCCATTCACCCACTCACCACCCACCCACTCACTCACCCACCCACTCACCAACCCACTCACTCACCCACTCACTCACCAGCATAATCGAGGCCTCATTCAGGCTCAACTTAGGATATGTGCGGCCTAGTTCAGGCTCAGCCTAGGATACGAGAGGCCTGGATCTAGTCAGGCCTTGCCCTGACCTGGTTCTAGGTGAGGCCTAGTCCAGGCCTGGATCTAGTCGAGGCCTTGCCCAGGCCTGGTTCTAGTCGAGGCCTTGCCCAGGCCTGGTTCTAGTCGAGGCCTTGACCAGGCCTGGTCTAGTCAAAGAATTGCCCAGGCCTGGTTCTAGTCGAGGCCTTGCCCAGGCTTGGTACTAGTCTAGGCCTAGTCCAGGCCTGTTTCTAGACGAGGCCTTGACCAGGCCAGGCTCCAGTTGAGGCATTTCCCAGGCCTGGTTCTAGTCGAGGCCTAGCCCAGGCCTGGTTCTAGTCGAGACCTTGCTCTAGCCTGTTTCTAGTCGAGGCCTAGCCCAGGACTGGTTCTAGTCGAGGCATTGCCGAGGCCTGGTTGTAGTCGAGGCCTGATTCAGGCTCAACTTAGGATATGTGCAGCCTAGTTCAGGCTCAGCCTAGGATACGAGAGGCCTGGATCTAGTCAGGCCTTGCCCTGACCTGGTTCTAGGTGAGGCCTAGTCCAGGCCTGGATCTAGTCGAGGCCTTGCCCAGGCCTGGATCTAGTCGAGGCCTTGACCAGGCCTGGTTCTAGTCAAAGAATTGCCCAGGCCTGTTTCTAGTCGAGGCCTTGCCCAGGCTTGGCACTAGTCGAGGACTAGTCCAGGCCTGGTTCTAGACGAGGCCTTGACCAGGCCTGGTTCCAGTTGAGGCATTGCCCAGGCCTGGTTCTAGTCGAGGCCTAGCCCAGGCCTGGTTCTAGTCGAGACCTTGCTCTATCCTGTTTCTAGTCGAGGCCTAGCCCAGGACTAGTTCAAATCGAGGCCTTGCCCGGGCCTGGTTCTCGAAAAGGTCTTGCCCAGGCCTACTTATAGTCGAGGCCTAGGCCAGGCCTGGTTCTATTCGATGCCTTTCCCAGGCCTGGTTTTAACTGAGGCCTTGCCCAGGCCTGGTTCTTGAAGAGGCCTTGTGCAGGCCTGGTTCTAGTGGAGGCCTAGCCCAGGCCTAGTTCTATTCGAGGCCTAACCCAGGCTGGTTGTAGTGAAGGCCTAGCCCAGGGTTCATTCTAGTCGAGGCCTAGCCCAGGCTTGGTTCTATTGGAGACCTAGCCCAGCGTTCATTCTAGTCGAGGCCTAGCCCAGGCTTGGTTCTAATGGAGGCCTAGCCCAGGCTTGGATCTAATGGAGGCCTAGCCTAGGGCTTGGTTCTAGTTGAGGCCTAGCCCAGGGTTCGTTCTAGAGGAGGCCTAGCCCAGGCTTGGTCGTAGTGGAGGCATAGCCCAGGCCTGGTTCTAGTCGAGGCCTAGCCAGGCCTGAATCTAGTCGAGGCCTAGTCCAGGCCTGGTTCTAGTCGAGGCCTAGTCCAGGCGTGGTTCTAGTCGAGGCCTTGACCAGGCCTGGTTCTAGTCGAGGCATTGCCCAGGCCTGGTTCTAGTCGAGGCCTAGCCCAGGCCTGGTTCTGCTGCCCCGAGTAGAGGACTGTCCACCCCTCATGGTGGCAGGAACCAGAACCGGTCCACCGGACCTCCTGAATGCCACAGAGATCCAGGCGGCACCGGTCCAGCTCCCAACAGAGGAGTGGCAGCCTCTCCTCCGCAGTGAGCGTTCGAACATTCCACGTGGCCACCCGTAGTGGTTTTTCGTTGTTTCTGGAGGAGCTCGAGGGTAGAGATTCAATCTCCTGGCTCCGCCAATTGGGGTTTGGCCAGGAGACGTCATAGACGCCTGTCCCCCCGGGGCCTCCGGCACAAGCTTATTAGTTATATACTTAATTACCGGTTTAGTGGTAATTAATTGAAGGTGGAGGGGTTACCAGCCCCTCGCACCCATCCAGAGCCCCCGTTTAGCCACTGTGGTGGTCACAGACGCCATGAGGGGAGGAGCCAATCACAATTGGACCTCCCCCCACAGCACTGTCCACGACAGAGTTGCCCGTCCGGCACCGCGAGGAGGTAATGAAAAGCTGTCACATGGAAAGAGCTGTGATCACGGTGATGGTGATGATGGTGGTATTAATATTTTCTGATGTTACCAAGGTTATGATGTTGGTGATGAAGTTTGCCATTGTTTGAATTAAATAAATGAAGCAATGGAGATGTTTGGAGTTACTCACATACTCAATCACACACACTCACACACTCACCACTCACAATCACTCATCACCCACTCACTCATTCACCCACTCACCCACTTATCACTCACTCACCCTCCCACGCACCCACTCACCTCACCCACTCGCCACTCATCCACTCATCCACCCACTCAACCACCCACTAACTCACCAACTCACTCACCCACCCACGCACCCACCCACTCACTCACCCACCCACTCACCCACTCACTCACCCACTCACCCACTCAATCACCCACCCACTCACCCAGTCACTCACCCACTCACAAACTCACTCACCCACTCAACCACCCACTCACTCACTCACCCACTCACTCACCCACTCACCCACCCACCCACGCACCTACCCACTCACTCACTCACCCACCCACCCACCCACCAACGCACCTACCCACTCACTCACTCACCCACCCACCCAACCACGCACCTACCCACTCACTCACTCACCCACCCACCCACCTACCAACGCACCGACCCACTCACTCACTCACCCACCCACCAACGCACCTACCCACTCACTCACCCACCCACCCTCACACAAAACCAACCAGACACTTGTAAACTGAATGCAAATGCTTTATTTGTGTATTTACATCTGAACATTACCCAAAGAATCACCCACAGACTCACCCAGACTCACTCAGACTCACTTAACTCAGCCACAGACTCACTCACAGACTCACCCACAGAGTCACTCACAGACTCACCCACAGACTCACTCACAGACTCACCCACAGACTCACTCACAGACTCACCCAGACTCACTCACAGACTCACCCAAAGCTCCCACCTGTAGCCTTTCGCAGACTGCTGGGGCAAGTGCTGTTAGTAGCGAGTAGCAGCAGCACCTCACTCACCCAATACCCCACCCACTCACTCATCGACTCACTCACTCACTTACCCACAAACCCACCCACTCACTCACCCACTAAGCCGCAAGCCCAGCCACTAACCCACTCACTCACCCATTCATTCACCCACCCACTCAACAACCCTCTCACCAATCCACTCACTCACTCACCCAACCATTCACCCACTCTCTCACCCATTCACCCACTCACCACCCACCCACTCACTCACCCACCCACTCACCAACCCACTCACTCACCCACTCACTCACCCAGCATAATCGAGGCCTCATTCAGGCTCAACTTAGGATATGTGCGGCCTAGTTCATGCTCAGCCTAGGATACGAGAGGCCTGGATCTAGTCAGGCATTTCCCAGGCCTGGTTCTAGATGAGGCCTTTCCCAGGCCTGGTTCTAGTCGAGGCCTAGCCTAGGCCTGGTTCTAGTCGAGGCCTAGCCCAGGCCTGAATCTAGTCGAGGCCTTGCCCAGGTCTGTTTCTAGTCGACGCCTAGCCCAGGCCTGGTTCTAGTCAAAGCATTGCCCAGGCCTGGTTCTAGTCAAAGCATTGCCCAGGCCTGGTTCTAGTCGAGGCCTTGCCCAGGTCTGGTTCTAGTCCAGGCCTAGTCCAGGCCTGGTTCTAGTCGAGGCCTTGACCATGCCTGGTTCTAGTTGAGGCATTGCCGAGGCCTGGTTCTAGTCGAGGCCTGATTCAGGCTCAACTTAGGATATGTGCAGCCTAGTTCAGGCTCAGCCTAGGATACGAGAGGCCTGGATCTAGTCAGGCCTTGCCCTGACCTGGTTCTAGGTGAGGCCTAGTCCAGGCCTGGATCTAGTCGAGGCCTTGCCCAGGCCTGGTTCTAGTCGAGGCCTTGCCCAGGCCTGGTTCTAGTCGAGGCCTTGACCAGGCCTGGTTCTAGTCAAAGAATTGCCCAGGCCTGGTTCTAGTCGAGGCCTAGCCCAGGCCTGGTTCTAGTCGAGACTTGCTCTAGCCTGTTTCTAGTCGAGGCCTAGCCCAGGACTGGTTCTAGTCGAGGCATTGCCGAGGCCTGGTTCTAGTCGAGGCCTGATTCAGGCTCAACTTAGGATATGTGCAGCCTAGTTCAGGCTCAGCCTGGGATACGAGAGGCCTGGATCTAGTCAGGCCTTGCCCTGACCTGGTTCTAGGTGAGGCCTAGTCCAGGCCTGGATCTAGTCGAGGCCTTGCCCAGGCCTGGCTCTAGTCGAGGCCTTGCCGAGGCCTGGTTCTTGTCGAGGCCTTCACCAGGCCTGGTTCTAGTCAAAGAATTGCCCAGGCCTGGTTCTAGTCGAGGCCTTGCCCAGGCTTGGCACTAGTCGCGGCCTAGTCCAGGCCTGGTTCTAGACGAGGACTTGACCAGGCCTGGTTCCAGTTGAGGCATTGCCGAGGCCTGGTTCTAGTCGAGGCCTGATTCAGGCTCAACTTAGGATATGTGCAGCCTAGTTCAGGCTCATCCTGGGATACGAGAGGCCTGGATCTAGTCAGGCCTTGCCCTGACCTGGTTCTAGGTGAGGCCTAGTCCAGGCCTGGATCTAGTCGAGGCCTTGCCCAGGCCTGGCTCTAGTCGAGGCCTTGCCGAGGCCTGGTTCTAGTCGAGGCCTTCACCAGGCCTGGTTCTAGTCAAAGAATTGCCCAGGCCTGGTTCTAGTCGAGGCCTTGCCCAGGCTTGGCACTAGTCGAGGCCTAGTCCAGGCCTGGTTCTACACGAGGACTTGACCAGGCCTGGTTCCAGTTGAGGCATTGCCCAGGCCTGGTTCTAGTCGAGGCCTAGCCCAGGCCTGGTTCTAGTCGAGACCTTGCTCTAGCCTGTTTCTAGTCGAGGCCTAGCCCAGGACTGGTTCAAGTCGAGGCCTTAACCGGGCCTGGTTCTCGACAAGGTCTTGCCCAGGCCTACTTATAGTCGAGGCCTAGCCCAGGCCTGGTTCTATTCGATCCCTTTCCCAGGCCTGGTTGTAACTGAGGCCTTGCCCAGGCCTGGTTCTTGAAGAGGCCTTGTGCAGGCCTGGTTCTAGTGGAGGCCTAGCCCAGGCCTAGTTCTATTCGAGGCCTAACCCAGGCTGGTTGTAGTGGAGGCCTAGCCCAGGGTTCATTCTACTCGAGGCCTAGCCCAGGCTTGGTTCTATTGGAGACCTAGCCCAGCGTTCATTCTAGTCGAGGCCTAACCCAGGCTTGGTTCTAATGGAGGCCTAGCCAAGGCTTGGATCTAATGGAGGCCTAGCCTAGGGCTTGGTTCTAGTTGAGGCCTAGCCCAGGGTTCGTTCTAGAGGAGGCCTAGCCCAGGCTTGGTCGTAGTGGAGGCATAGCCCAGGCCTGGTTCTAGTCGAGGCCTAGTCCAGGCGTGGTTCTAGTCGAGGCCTTGACCAGGCCTGGTTCTAGTCGAGGCATTGCCCAGGCCTGGTTCTAGTCGAGGCCTAGCCCAGGCCTGGTTCTGCTGCCCCGAGTAGAGGACTGTCCACTCCTCATGGTGGCAGGAACCAGAACCGGTCCACCGGACCTCCTGAATGCCACAGAGATCCAGGCGGCACCGGTCCAGCTCCCAACAGAGGAGTGGCAGCCTCTCCTCCGCAGTGAGCGTTCGAACATTCCACGTGGCCACCCGTAGTGGTTTTTCGTTGTTTCTGGAGGAGCTCGAGGGTAGAGATTCAATCTCCTGGCTCCGCCAATTGGGGTTTGGCCAGGAGACGTCATAGACGCCTGTCCCCCCGGGGCCTCCGGCACAAGCTTATTAGTTATATACTTAATTCGCGGTTTAGTGGTAATTTATTGAAGGTGGAGGGGTTACCAGCCCCTCGCACCCGTCCAGAGCCCCCGTTTAGCCACTGTGGTGGTCACAGACGCCATGAGGGGAGGAGCCAATCACAATTGGACCTCCCCCCACAGCACTGTCCACGACAGAGTTGCCCGTCCGGCACCGCGAGGAGGTAATGAAAAGCTGTCACATGGAAAGAGCTGTGATCACGGTGATGGTGATGATGGTGGTATTAATATTTTCTGATGTTACCAAGGTTATGATGTTGGTGATGAAGTTTGCCATTGTTTGAATTAAATAAATGAAGCAATGGAGATGTTTGGAGTTACTCACATACTCAATCACACACACTCACACACTCACCACTCACAATCACTCATCACCCACTCACTCATTCACCCACTCACCCACTTATCACTCACTCACCCTCCCACGCACCCACTCACCTCACCCACTCGCCACTCATCCACTCATCCACCCACTCAACCACCCACTAACTCACCAACTCACTCACCCACCCACGCACCCACCCACTCACTCACCCACCCACTCACCCACTCACTCACCCACTCACCCACTCAATCACCCACCCACTCACCCAGTCACTCACCCACTCACAAACTCACTCACCCACTCAACCACCCACTCACTCACTCACCCACTCACTCACCCACTCACCCACCCACCCACGCACCTACCCACTCACTCACTCACCCACCCACCCACCCACCAACGCACCTACCCACTCACTCACTCACCCACCCACCCAACCACGCACCTACCCACTCACTCACTCACCCACCCACCTACCAACGCACCGACCCACTCACTCACTCACCCACCCACCAGCGCACCTACCCACTCACTCACCCACCCACCCTCACACAAAACCAACCAGACACTTGTAAACTGAATGCAAATGCTTTATTTGTGTATTTACATCTGAACATTACCCAAAGAATCACCCACAGACTCACCCAGACTCACTCAGACTCACTTAACTCAGCCACAGACTCACTCACAGACTCACCCACAGAGTCACTCACAGACTCACCCACAGACTCACTCACAGACTCACCCACAGACTCACTCACAGACTCACCCAGACTCACTCACAGACTCACCCAAAGCTCCCACCTGTAGCCTTTCGCAGACTGCTGGGGCAAGTGCTGTTAGTAGCGAGTAGCAGCAGCACCTCACTCACCCAATACCCCACCCACTCACTCATCGACTCACTCACTCACTTACCCACAAACCCACCCACTCACTCACCCACTAAGCCGCAAGCCCAGCCACTAACCCACTCACTCACCCATTCATTCACCCACCCACTCAACAACCCTCTCACCAATCCACTCACTCACTCACCCAACCATTCACCCACTCTCTCACCCATTCACCCACTCACCACCCACCCACTCACTCACCCACCCACTCACCAACCCACTCACTCACCCACTCACTCACCCAGCATAATCGAGGCCTCATTCAGGCTCAACTTAGGATATGTGCGGCCTAGTTCATGCTCAGCCTAGGATACGAGAGGCCTGGATCTAGTCAGGCATTTCCCAGGCCTGGTTCTAGATGAGGCCTTTCCCAGGCCTGGTTCTAGTCGAGGCCTAGCCTAGGCCTGGTTCTAGTCGAGGCCTAGCCCAGGCCTGAATCTAGTCGAGGCCTTGCCCAGGTCTGTTTCTAGTCGACGCCTAGCCCAGGCCTGGTTCTAGTCAAAGCATTGCCCAGGCCTGGTTCTAGTCAAAGCATTGCCCAGGCCTGGTTCTAGTCGAGGCCTTGCCCAGGTCTGGTTCTAGTCCAGGCCTAGTCCAGGCCTGGTTCTAGTCGAGGCCTTGACCATGCCTGGTTCTAGTTGAGGCATTGCCGAGGCCTGGTTCTAGTCGAGGCCTGATTCAGGCTCAACTTAGGATATGTGCAGCCTAGTTCAGGCTCAGCCTAGGATACGAGAGGCCTGGATCTAGTCAGGCCTTGCCCTGACCTGGTTCTAGGTGAGGCCTAGTCCAGGCCTGGATCTAGTCGAGGCCTTGCCCAGGCCTGGTTCTAGTCGAGGCCTTGCCCAGGCCTGGTTCTAGTCGAGGCCTTGACCAGGCCTGGTTCTAGTCAAAGAATTGCCCAGGCCTGGTTCTAGTCGAGGCCTAGCCCAGGCCTGGTTCTAGTCGAGACTTGCTCTAGCCTGTTTCTAGTCGAGGCCTAGCCCAGGACTGGTTCTAGTCGAGGCATTGCCGAGGCCTGGTTCTAGTCGAGGCCTGATTCAGGCTCAACTTAGGATATGTGCAGCCTAGTTCAGGCTCAGCCTGGGATACGAGAGGCCTGGATCTAGTCAGGCCTTGCCCTGACCTGGTTCTAGGTGAGGCCTAGTCCAGGCCTGGATCTAGTCGAGGCCTTGCCCAGGCCTGGCTCTAGTCGAGGCCTTGCCGAGGCCTGGTTCTTGTCGAGGCCTTCACCAGGCCTGGTTCTAGTCAAAGAATTGCCCAGGCCTGGTTCTAGTCGAGGCCTTGCCCAGGCTTGGCACTAGTCGCGGCCTAGTCCAGGCCTGGTTCTAGACGAGGACTTGACCAGGCCTGGTTCCAGTTGAGGCATTGCCGAGGCCTGGTTCTAGTCGAGGCCTGATTCAGGCTCAACTTAGGATATGTGCAGCCTAGTTCAGGCTCATCCTGGGATACGAGAGGCCTGGATCTAGTCAGGCCTTGCCCTGACCTGGTTCTAGGTGAGGCCTAGTCCAGGCCTGGATCTAGTCGAGGCCTTGCCCAGGCCTGGCTCTAGTCGAGGCCTTGCCGAGGCCTGGTTCTAGTCGAGGCCTTCACCAGGCCTGGTTCTAGTCAAAGAATTGCCCAGGCCTGGTTCTAGTCGAGGCCTTGCCCAGGCTTGGCACTAGTCGAGGCCTAGTCCAGGCCTGGTTCTACACGAGGACTTGACCAGGCCTGGTTCCAGTTGAGGCATTGCCCAGGCCTGGTTCTAGTCGAGGCCTAGCCCAGGCCTGGTTCTAGTCGAGACCTTGCTCTAGCCTGTTTCTAGTCGAGGCCTAGCCCAGGACTGGTTCAAGTCGAGGCCTTAACCGGGCCTGGTTCTCGACAAGGTCTTGCCCAGGCCTACTTATAGTCGAGGCCTAGCCCAGGCCTGGTTCTATTCGATCCCTTTCCCAGGCCTGGTTGTAACTGAGGCCTTGCCCAGGCCTGGTTCTTGAAGAGGCCTTGTGCAGGCCTGGTTCTAGTGGAGGCCTAGCCCAGGCCTAGTTCTATTCGAGGCCTAACCCAGGCTGGTTGTAGTGGAGGCCTAGCCCAGGGTTCATTCTACTCGAGGCCTAGCCCAGGCTTGGTTCTATTGGAGACCTAGCCCAGCGTTCATTCTAGTCGAGGCCTAACCCAGGCTTGGTTCTAATGGAGGCCTAGCCAAGGCTTGGATCTAATGGAGGCCTAGCCTAGGGCTTGGTTCTAGTTGAGGCCTAGCCCAGGGTTCGTTCTAGAGGAGGCCTAGCCCAGGCTTGGTCGTAGTGGAGGCATAGCCCAGGCCTGGTTCTAGTCGAGGCCTAGTCCAGGCGTGGTTCTAGTCGAGGCCTTGACCAGGCCTGGTTCTAGTCGAGGCATTGCCCAGGCCTGGTTCTAGTCGAGGCCTAGCCCAGGCCTGGTTCTGCTGCCCCGAGTAGAGGACTGTCCACCCCTCATGGTGGCAGGAACCAGAACCGGTCCACCGGACCTCCTGAATGCCACAGAGATCCAGGCGGCACCGGTCCAGCTCCCAACAGAGGAGTGGCAGGCTCTCCTCCGCAGTGAGCGTTCGAACATTCCACGTGGCCACCCGTAGTGGTTTTTCGTTGTTTCTGGAGGAGCCCCGAGGGTAGAGATTCAATCTCCTGGCTCCGCCAATTGGGGTTTGGCCAGGAGACGTCATAGACGCCTGTCCCCCCCGGGGCCTCCGGCACAAGCTTATTAGTTATATACTTAATTTGCGGTTTAGTGGTAATTTATTGAAGGTGGAGGGGTTACCAGCCCCTCGCACCCGTCCAGAGCCCCCGTTTAGCCACTGTGGTGGTCACAGACGCCATGAGGGGAGGAGCCAATCAAAATTGGACCTCACTCCACAGCACTGTCCACGACAGAGTTGCCCGTCCGGCACCGCGAGGAGGTAATGAAAAGCTGTCACATGGAAAGAGCTGTGATCACGGTGATGGTGATGATGGTGGTATTAATATTTTCTGATGTTACCAAGGTTATGATGTTGCTGATGAAGTTTGCCATTAAATTTTGATTTAAAGCTTTCGTGACTGCAGTAATTCATATTCTTAGTTTTTTCGGTAAAGTCACGTTGAAGAGAAACAACAAAATAACAAAATATATATAAAACAATAAAAAAAAATTCTCACGACGTTTCGACCATAACTCAAACGGTCATCATCAGGTGTGTCGGTTTGCATAAATGTATTTAAAAATCGGCACATTTATTTATTTATATATATTTTGTTATTTTGTTGTTTCTCTTCAACGTGACTTTACCGAAAAAACTAAGAATAAGTTTGCCATTGTTTGAATTAAATAATTGAAGCAATGGAGATGTTTGGAGTTACTCACATACTCAATCACACACACTCACACACTCACCACTCACAATCACTCATCACCCACTCACTCATTCACCCACTCACCCACTTATCACTCACTCACCCTCCCACGCACCCACTCACCTCACCCACTCGCCACTCATCCACTCATCCACCCACTCAACCACCCACTAACTCACCAACTCACTCACCCACCCACGCACCCACCCACTCACTCAACCACCCACTCACCCACTCACTCACCCATTCAATCACCCACCCACTCACCCAGTCACTCACCCACTCACAAACTCACTCACCCACTCAACCACCCACTCACTCACTCACCCACTCACTCACCCACCCACTCACCCACCCACCCACCCACGCACCTACCCACTCACTCACCCACCCACCCACCAACGCACCTACCCACTCACTCACTCACCCACCCACCCACGCACCTACCCACTCACTCACTCACCCACCCACCCACCAACGCACCGACCCACTCACTCACCCACCCACCCACGCACCTACCCACTCACTCACTCACCCACCCTCACACAAAACCAACCAGACACTTGTAAACTGAATGCAAATGCTTTATTTGTGTATTTACATCTGAACATTACCCAAAGAATCACTCACAGACTCACCCAGACTCACTCAAACTCACTTAACTCTACCACAGACTCACTCACAGACTCACCCACAGAGTCACTCACAGACTCACCCAGACTCACTCACAGACTCACCCAGTGACTCACCCACAGACTCACTCACAGACTCACCCAGACTCACTCACAGACTCACCCAAAGTTCCCGCCTGTAGCCTTTCGCAGACTGTTGGGGCAAGTGCTGTTAGTAGCGAGTAGCAGCAGCACCTCACTCACCCAATACCCCACCCACTCACTCATCGACTCACTCACTTACCCACAAACCCACCCACTCACTCACCCACTAAGCCACCAGCCCAGCCACTTACCCACTCACTCACCCATTCATTCACCCACCCACTCAACAACCCACTCACCAATCCACTCACTCACCACTCACCCACTCACTCACCCACCCATTCACCCACTCTCTCACCCATTCACCCACTCACCACCCACCCACCCACTCACCCACCCACTCACTCACCCACCCACTCACTCACCAACCCACTCACTCACCACTCAACCACTCACTCACCCACCCATTCACCCACTCTCTCACCCATTCACCCACTCACTCACCCACCCACTCACTCACCCACCCACTCACTCACCCACCCACTCACCCAGCATAATCGAGGCCTCATTCAGGCTCAACTTAGGATATGTGCGGCCTAGTTCAGGCTCAGCCTAGGATACGAGAGGCCTGGATCTAGTCAGGCATTTCCCAGGCCTGGTTCTAGATGAGGCCTTTCCCAGGCCTGGTTCTAGTCGAGGCCTAGCCTAGGCCTGGTTCTAGTCGAGGCCTAGCCCAGGCCTGAATCTAGTCGAGGCCTTGCCCAGGTCTGTTTCTAGTCGACGCCTAGCCCAGGCCTGGTTCTAGTCAAAGCATTGCCCAGGCCTGGTTCTAGTCAAAGCATTGCCCAGGCCTGGTTCTAGTCGAGGCCTTGCCCAGGTCTGGTTCTAGTCCAGGCCTAGTCCACGCCTGGTTCTAGTCGAGTCCTTGACCAGGCCTGGTTCTAGTTGAGGCATTGCCGAGGCCTGGTTCTAGTCGAGGCCTGATTCAGGCTCAACTTAGGATATGTGCAGCCTAGTTCAGGCTCAGCCTAGGATACGAGAGGCCTGGATCTAGTCAGGCCTTGCCCTGACCTGGTTCTAGGTGAGGCCTAGTCCAGGCCTGGATCTAGTCGAGGCCTTGCCCAGGCCAGGCTCCAGTTGAGGCATTGCCCAGGCCTGGTTCTAGCGAGGCCTAGCCCAGGCCTGGTTCTAGACGAGGCCTTTGCTAGGCCTGGTTCCAGTTGAGGCATTGCCCAGGCCTGGTTCTAGTCGAGGCCTAGCCCAGGCCTGGTTCTAGTCGAGACCTTGCTCTAGCCTGTTTCTAGTCGAGGCCTAGCCCAGGACTGGTTCAAGTCGAGGCCTTCCCCGGGCCTGGTTCTCGACAAGGTCTTGCCCAGGCCTACTTATTGTCGAGGCCTAGCCCAGGCCTGGTTCTATTCGATGCCTTTCCCAGGCCTGGTTGTAACTGACGCCTTGCCCAGGCCTGGTTCTTGAAGAGGCCTTGTGCAGGCCTGGTTCTAGTCGAGGACTAGCCCAGGCCTCGATTTAGGCGAGGCCTAGCCGAGGCCTGGTTCTAGTCGAGGCCTAGTCCACTCCTGGTTCTAGTCGAGGCCTTACCCAGGCCTGGTTCCAGGCGAGGCCTAGCCCAAGCTTGGTTCTAGTCGAGGCCAAGCCCACTTCTGGTTCTAGTCGAGAACTTACCCAGGCCTGGTTCTAGGCGAGGCCAGCCAAGGCCTGTATCTAGTTGAGGCCTAGCCAAAACCTGCTTCTAATCGAGGCGTTGCCCAGGCCTGGGTCTAGTGGAGGCCTAGCCCAGGCCTGGATCTAGTTGAGGCCTAGCCCAAACCTGGTTCTAATCGAGGCGTTGCCCAGGCCTGGTTCTAGTGGAGGCCTAGCCCAGGCCTAGTTCTATTCGAGGCCTAACCCAGGCTGGTTGTAGTGGAGGCCTAGCCCAGGGTTCATTCTAGTCGAGGCCTAGCCCAGGCTTGGTTCTATTGGAGACCTAGCCCAGCGTTCATTCTAGTCGAGGCCTAGCCCAGGCTTGGTTCTAATGGAGGCCTAGCCCAGGCTTGGATCTAATGGAGGCCTAGCCCAGGCCTGGATCTAGTCGAGGCCTAGCCCAGGCTTGGTCGTAGTGAGGCCTAGCCCAGGCCTGGTTCTAGTCGAGGCCTAGCCCAGGCCTGGATCTAGTCGAGGTCTTGCCCAGGCCTGTTTCTTGACGAGGCCTAGCCCAGGCCTGGTTCTAGTCGAGGCCTAGCTCAGGCCTGGTTCTAGTCGAGGCCTTACCGAGGCCTGGTTCTAGTCGAGGCCTAGTCCACTTCTGGTTCTAGTCGAGGCCTTACCCAGGCCTGGTTCTAGTCGAGGCCTAGAGTTACTTACTCAATCACACACACTCACACACTCACCCCTCACAATCACTCACTCATCACACACTCATCACCCACTCACTCATTCACCCACGCATCACTCACTCACCCTCCCACGCACCCACTCACCTCACCCACTCGCCACTCATTCACTCACCAACTCACTCACCCACCCACGCACCCACCCACACACTCACCCACTCACCCACCCACTCACTCACCCACCCACCCACTCAATCACCCACCCACTCACCCAGTCACTCACCCACTCACAAACTCACTCACCCACTCAACCACCCACTCACTCACTCACCCACTCACTCACCCACCCACTCACTCACCCACCCACCCACGCACCTACCCACTCACTCACTCACCCACCCACCCTCACACAAAACCAACCAGACACTTGTAAACTGAATGCAAATGCTTTATTTGTGTATTTACATCTGAACATTACCCAAAGAATCACCCACAGACTCACCCAGACTCACTCAGACTCACTTAACTCAGCCACAGACTGACTCACAGACTCACCCACAGAGTCACTCACAGACTCACCCACTGACTCACTCACAGACTCACCCAGACTCCCACCTGTAGCCTTTCGCAGACTGTTGGGGTAAGTGGTGTTAGTAGCGAGTAGCAGCAGCACCTCACTCACCCAATACCCCACCCACTCACTCATCGACTCACTCACTCACTTACCCACAAACCCACCCACTCACTCACCCACTAAGCCACCAGCCCAGCCACTTACCCACTCACTCACCCATTCATTCACCCACCCACTCAACAACCCACTCACCAATCCACTCACTCACTCACCCAACCATTCACCCACTCTCTCACCCATTCACCCACTCACCACCCACCCACTCACTCACCCACCCACTCACCAACCCACTCACTCACCCACTCACTCACCCAGCATAATCGAGGCCTCATTCAGGCTCAACTTAGGATATGTGCGGCCTAGTTCAGGCTCAGCCTAGGATACGAGAGGCCTGGATCTAGTCAGGCATTTCCCAGGCCTGGTTCTAAATGAGGACTTGCCCAGGCCTGGTTCTAGTCGAGGCCTAGCCCAGGCCTGGTTCTAGTCGAGGCCTGGATCTAGTCGAGGCCTAGCCCAGCCCTGGTTCTAGTAGAGGCATTGCCGAGGCCTAGTTCTAGTCGAAGCCTTGCCCAGGTCTGGTTCTACTCCAGGCCTGGTTCTAGTCGAGGCCTTGACCAGGCCTGGTTCTAGTCGAGGTCTTATTCGGGCTCAACTTAGGATATGTGCAGCCTAGTTCAGGCTCAGCCTAGGATACGAGAGGCCTGGATCTAGTCAGGCCTTGCCCTGACCTGGTTCTAGGTTAGGCCTAGCCCAGGCCTGGATCTAGTCGAGGCCTTGCCCAGGCCTGGTTCTAGTCGAGGCCTAGCCCAGGCTTGGAACTAGTCGAGGCCTAGTCCAGGCCTAGTTCTAGTCGAGGCCTTGACCAGGCCTGGTTCCAGTTGAGGCATTGCCCAGGCCTGGTTCTAGTCGAGGCCTTGCCCGGGCCTGGGTCTATTCGATGCCTTGCCCAGGTCTGGTTGTAACCGAGGCCTTGCCCCGGCCTGGTTCTTGAAGAGGCCTTGTGCAGGCCTGGTTCCAGTCGAGGACTAGCCCAGGCCTGGATCTAGGCGAGGCAGAGCCCAGGTCTGGTTCTAGTCGAGGCCTAGTCCACTCCTACTTCTAGTCGAGGCCTTACCCAGGCCTGGTTCTAGGCGAGGCCAGACAAGGCCTGGATCTAGTTGAGGCCTAGCCCAAACCTGGTTCTAGTCGAGGCGCTGCCCAGGCCTGGTTCTAGTGGAGGCCTAGCCCAGCCCTAGTTCTATTCGAGGCCTAACCCAGGCCTGGTTCTAGTGGAGGCCTAGCCCAGGGTTTGTTTAAGTCGCGGCCTAGCCCAGGGTTCATTCTAGTCGAGGCCTAGCCCAGGCTTGGTTCTAATGGAGGCCTAGCCCAGGCTTGGATCTAGTCGAGGCTTAGCCCAGGGCTTGGTTATAGTGGAGGCCTAGCCCAGGGTTCGTTCTAGTCGAGGCCTAGTCTAAGCCTGGCTCTAGTCGAGGCCTTGACCAGGCGTGGTTCCAGTCGAGGCATTGCCAAGGCCTGGGTCTAGTCGAGACCTATCCCGGGCCTGATTCTTGTCGAGGCCTTGCCCAGGCCTGGTTCTAGTCGAGGCCTTGCCCGGGCCTATTTCTTGACAAGGCCTTGCCCAGGCCTGGTTCTAGTCGAGGCCTTGCCCAGGCCTGGTTCTAGACGAGGCCTTGCCCAGGCCTGGGTCTTGACGAAGCCTTGCCCAGGCCTGATTCTAGTCGAGGCCTAGCCCAGGCCTGGTTCTAGTCGAGGCCTAGTTCACTCCTGGTTCTACTTAAAGCCTTACCCAGGCCTGGTTCTAGGCGAGGCCTAGCCCAGGCCTGGTTCTTGACGAGGCCTTGCCCAGGCCTGGTTCCAGGCGAGGCCTAGCCCAGGCCTGGTTCTAGTCGAGGCCTATTCCACTCCTGGTTCTAGTCGAGGCTTTGCCCAGGCCTGGCACTAGTGGAGGCCTAGCCCAGGCCTAGTTCTAGTCGAGGCTTTGCCCAGGGTTTGTTTAAGTCGCGGCCTAGCCTAGGCTTGGTTTAAATTGAGGCCTAGCCCAGGCTTGGTTTTAGTTGAGGCCTAGTCCAGGCTTGGTTTAAATTGAGGCCTAGCCCAGGCTTGGTTCTAGTTGAGGCCTAGCCCAGGGTTCGTTCTAGAGGAGGCCTAGCCCAGGCTTGGTTCTAGTGGAGGCCTAGCCCAGGGTTCTTTCTAGTCGAGGCCTAGCCCAGGCTTGGTCGTAGTGGAGGCATAGCCCAGGCCTGGTTCTAGTCGAGGCCTAGCCCAGGCCTGGATCTAGTCGAGGCCTAGTCCAGGCCTGGTTCTAATCGAGGCATAGTCCACTCCTGGTTCTTGTCGAGGCCTAGCACAAGCCTGGTTCTAGTCGAGGCGTTGCCCAGGCCTGGTTCTATTGGAGGCCTAGCCCAGGCCAAGTTCTATTCGAGGCCTAACCCAGGCCTGGTTCTAGTGGAGGCCTAGCCCAGGGCTTGTTTATGTCGCGGCCTAGCCCAGGGTTCATTCTAGTCGAGGTCTAGCCCAGGCTTGGTTCTAATGGAGGCCTATCCCAGGTTTGGATCTAGTCGAGGCTTAGCCCAGGGTGTGGTTATAGTGGAGGCCTAGCCCAGGGTTCATTCTAGTCGAGGCCTAGTCTAAGCCTGGTTCTGGTCTTGGCCTTGACCAGGCCTGGTTCCAGTCGAGGCATTGCCCAGGCCTGGTTCTAGTCGAGACCTAGCCCAGGCCTAGTTCTAGTCGAGGCCTTGCCCGGGCCTGGTTCTTGTCGAGGCCTTGCCCAGGCCTGGTTCTAGTCGAGGCCTTGCCCGGGCCTGGTTCTTGACAAGGCCTTGCCCAGGCCTGGTTCTAGTCGAGGCCTTGCCTAGGCCTGGTTCTTGACGAGGCCTTGCCCAGGCCTGGGGCTAGTCGAGGCCTTGCCCAGGCCTGGTTCTAGTCGAGACCTAGCCCAGGCCTGGTTCTAGTCGAGGCCTTGCCCGGGCCTGGTTCTTGTCGAGGCCTTGCCCAGGCCTGGTTCTAATCGAGGCCTTGCCCAGGCCTGGTTCTTGACGAGGCCTTGCCCAGGCCTGGTTCCAGTCGAGGCCTAGCCCAGGCCTGGTTCTAGTCGAGGCCTAGCCCAGGCCTGGTTCTAGTCGAGACCTAGCCCAGGCCTGGTTCTAGTCGAGGCCTTGCCCGGGCCTGGTTCTTGTCATCGCCTTGCCCAGGCCTGGTTCTAGTCGAGGCCTTTCCCGGGCCTGGTTCTTGACAAGGCCTCGCCCAGACCTGGTTCTTGACTAGGCCTTGCCCAGGCCTGGTTCTAGTCGAGGCCTTGCCCGGGCCTGGTTCTTGACAAGGCCTTGCCCAGGCCTGGTTCTAGTCGAGGCCTTGCCCAGGCCTGGTTCTTGACGAGGCTTGGCCCAGGCCTGGTTCCAGTCGAGGCCTATCCCAGGCCTGGTTCTAGTCGAGGCCTTGCCCGGGCCTGGTTCTTGACAAGGCCTTGCCCAGGCCTGGTGCTAGTCGAGGCCTTGCCCAGGCCTGCTTCTAGTCGAGACCTAGCCCAGGCCTGGTTATAGTCGAGGGCTTGCCCGGGCCTGGTTCTTGTCGATGTCTTGCCCAGGCCTGGTTCTAGTCGAGGCCTTGCCCGGGCCTGGTTCTTGACAAGGCCTTGCCCAGGCTGTATATATATACAGTCGTGTTGGGATGCACACTCGTGTGTGAATGTCTACTCGTCCATGTACTTTTTAAGGAAGGATATGGTAGCAATAATGTACGATCAGTCATCTTTAAATACAAATCAGGACTTTATTAATCTGCAACAATATCAACGTTAAAACCTCCCGACAAAATCTTTATTAATTCGCTTTACTCAAACAGTTAAGGAACTAGGAAAATTATTTCACTTTCATTAATTCAACAGTTATAAAATATTATCAAAATCAAACACGTGAACGTCTTAATCCTTCCCAATTGACGTCTATATCGACTGAAGCCATTCGTCCACTAGTCCAAGCCATCAAACACAGGAACAACGAACGCACATTCTGAAACCGACACTTTGAAGAAGCTTTTTAATCAAACAATAAATAAAATTAAATCAATGGCGACGTTATGATGACAGTCTTTCTCCAACTTTAGCTCAACAAGGCCACTTAGTCACGACAGTAAAATCAGGAATTGGACCACCTCACAACCACTGTGCATCACACAACATCAACAAGTAATCCGATATGACTACAAAGCACCACCTTAACGTGACGAAGTCTAGAATAAACTTCAACACTCAAGTAGCTGTGAGAAGATGACAACACGTGGCACCTTCTACCATAAACACCACACATTTAACAGTGCCGATGATACAACCACCAGACGAAGCAACGCATCTATGGAAGTATAAAATTGTTGTCATCCTGAAATAAGTGAACACTTCTGGAGCTTAAAAGGAATTCCTTTTTATTCCAACACATCATAGAGCATTCACAACTTCGCTCTAGCTTGGAGTACTGGAAATCACGGAAGTAATAATGTATACCTTATCGATTGATCTAACAGAGACACAAACATGCACATTCCAGGACTTCAAGAGTCAACAGAAGTCCTCAAAACTTTGACCCTCCAGCCACTCCAGCAGCGATTTCTCAGCATCCACCTGCATGAGGTCGAAAGAGTAATTGTTGCCAGGACTCATTACCTCGACTACATCCAGGCATCCCGTGTGAGTTTTCTGGTGACTGTGAAGATTTGATTTCCATGCAAATGCCTTCCCACACGCAGAGCAAGTGAATGGCTTCTCGCCCGTGTGAGTTTTCTGGTGACTCTGAAGATGTGATTTCTGTGCAAATGCCTACCCACACACAGAGCAATTGAATGGCTTCTCGCCCGTGTGTGTTTTCTGGTGTCTGCTCAGAGTTGATTTCCGTTAAAATGCCTTCCCACATACAGAGCAATTGAATGGCTTCTCGCCCGTGTGGGCTTGGCACTGTGGAGAGTTCATCTGCTCCATGTGACTGATTCTACAGAGCAGAGTAACAGTCGCGGGTGTTGTTGAGAGTTAACGGCGCCCTCTAAGCTGCGTGGCTCAAATCGCCAAAAAGCAAACTCTCAAGAACGTCCAACCGAGACACAGTAACGCCCCGTAAGACGGACTACACACGCGATTACCTGGTTATCCACTAACAAAGACACTTACTTGTTGATGCACGGCGTATCGATGACCCTGTAACCCGTCTAAAGAGATCGCCACGAACTCTCCCGAAGCAAAGTCGCCAACCAGTCGCCAAGCAATCGTGCTCGCCAGGCTGAGTCTCGCAGGAGAAGGGAAATCTGCAGAGCGAGGAGTCGAGCGTCTATCCTCAGTAAAATTCCCCTCCAAATGGTCTTGAGATCTGATTTTAAGCCCCTTATAACTCCCTTCTAGCATCCAAATCCTTTGTTCTCGATTTGGCCAATCATGGACTTTGCATTCAATTGTCGATTTGTAACATTAACAATCGGCATATAAATCAACAAAGCTTAGCTAATCTGGCCATTTAGATTAAGCCTTAATAAGTATGTACATCCCATTGCATAATTGAACGCTTTTATTTGAATAAAGATGTACATCTCCATGCATAATTCCGTGCTTCCTGTTAATTTGCTAAGATTCACCCGGCAATGTCCTCTACACTGATGCAATATTTTCAGGATTTAAAAGCGATTCACAGTCTGAATTATCAACATAAAGAGTTTTATTTGGACTAAGAGGTGCAAATTTACACTGTACTGACTTTGTTTCATAAATAGTTTTAAGGACACTCGTGTTGAGCGGGGTTTTTCTAGAAAACGAGGATGTTATGTTCTAATTTCCTTCATGAACTTTGAGTAATCATCTGAATGGTTTAGATTGTAAGCGTGCTTTAACATAACGTACCGCAAAAAAATCAATCATCACCTTTTAGTCTTCAGTGTGTATTTATACTCTTGTGTATGTGCTCAATATTTATGCACGTGTTTTATATTTTGGACGTGTTTTTGTTACGGTAACTGCATTGAATATGGAGGTGTTACCAGCACCTCGCACCCGTCCAGAGACCTCGTGGGCCGCTGTGGTGGCTACGAGACTTCCCTCAAGGACATTGCTCTTATCCACCACAGCGTTACCGACCGGGAACGCCGATGAGGTTGAAGGTTGTTAATACAGAACTTTATTCGTGGCAGGGGAATGCCAAACAACATGGAGTGGCTCTTCTTCTGAGAATGAAAACCCGTATACGTATGTGTGTATGTATGCAGGTACAATCGTGCGTGTTCGCAGTGGAACGCAATCCTTGTGTTCGTACACTGCTGTGTATGTACACTGCGTTGTATGTCTGTATGTATGTACACCCCTGTATATGCACACTCGTGTGTGAATGCACACCGCTGTATATATATACAGTCGTGTTGGGATGCACACTCGTGTGTGAATGTCTACTCGTCCATGTACTTTTTAAGGAAGGATATGGTAGCAATAATGTACGATCAGTCATCTTTAAATACAAATCAGGACTTTATTAATCTGCAACAATATCAACGTTAAAACCTCCCGACAAAATCTTTATTAATTCGCTTTACTCAAACAGTTAAGGAACTAGGAAAATTATTTCACTTTCATTAATTCAACAGTTATAAAATATTCTCAAAATCAAACACGTGAACGTCTTAATCCTTCCCAATTGACGTCTATATCGACTGAAGCCATTCGTCCACTAGTCCAAGCCATCAAACCCAGGAACAACGAACGCACATTCTGAAACCGACACTTTGAAGAAGCTTTTTAATCAAACAATAAATAAAATTAAATCAATGGCGACGTTATGATGACAGTCTTTCTCCAACTTTAGCTCAACAAGGCCACTTAGTCACGACAGTAAAATCAGGAATTGGACCACCTCACAACCACTGTGCATCACACAACATCAACAAGTAATCCGATATGACTACAAAGCACCACCTTAACGTGACGAAGTCTAGAATAAACTTCAACACTCAAGTAGCTGTGAGAAGATGACAACACGTGGCACCTTCTACCATAAACACCACACATTTAACAGTGCCGATGATACAACCACCAGACGAAGCAACGCATCTATGGAAGTATAAAATTGTTGTCATCCTGAAATAAGTGAACACTTCTGGAGCTTAAAAGGAATTCCTTTTTATTCCAACACATCATAGAGCATTCACAACTTCGCTCTAGCTTGGAGTACTGGAAATCACGGAAGTAATAATGTATACCTTATCGATTGATCTAACAGAGACACAAACATGCACATTCCAGGACTTCAAGAGTCAACAGAAGTCCTCAAAACTTTGACCCTCCAGCCACTCCAGCAGCGATTTCTCAGCATCCACCTGCATGAGGTCGAAAGAGTAATTGTTGCCAGGACTCATTACCTCCACTACATCCAGGCATCCCGTGTGAGTTTTCTGGTGACTGTGAAGATTTGATTTCCATGCAAATGCCTTCCCACACGCAGAGCAAGTGAATGGCTTCTCGCCCGTGTGAGTTTTCTGGTGACTCTGAAGATGTGATTTCTGTGCAAATGCCTACCCACACACAGAGCAATTGAATGGCTTCTCGCCCGTGTGTGTTTTCTGGTGTCTGCTCAGAGTTGATATCCGTTAAAATGCCTTCCCACATACAGAGCAATTGAATGGCTTCTCGCCCGTGTGGGCTTGGCACTGTGGAGAGTTCATCTGCTCCATGTGACTGATTCTACAGAGCAGAGTAACATTCGCGGGTGTTGTTGAGAGTTAACGGCGCCCTCTAAGCTGCGTGGCTCAAATCGCCAAAAAGCAAACTCTCACGAACGTCCAACCGAGACAAAGTAACGTCTCGTAAGACGGACTACACACGCGATTACCTGGTTATCCACTAACAAAGACACTTACTTGTTGATGCACGGCGTATCGATGACCCTGTAACCCGTCTAAAGAGATCGCCACGAACTCTCCCGAAGCAAAGTCGCCAACCAGTCGCCAAGCAATCGTGCTCGCCAGGCTGAGTCTCGCAGGAGAAGGGAAATCTGCAGAGCGAGGAGTCGAGCGTCTATCCTCAGTAAAATTCCCCTCCAAATGGTCTTGAGATCTGATTTTAAGCCCCTTATAACTCCCTTCTAGCATCCAAATCCTTTGTTCTCGATTTGGCCAATCATGGACTTTGCATTCAATTGTCGATTTGTAACATTAACAATCGGCATATAAATCAACAAAGCTTAGCTAATCTGGCCATTTAGATTAAGCCTTAATAAGTATGTACATCCCATTGCATAATTGAACGCTTTTATTTGAATAAAGATGTACATCTCCATGCATAATTCCGTGCTTCCTGTTAATTTGCTAAGATTCACCCGACAATGTCCTCTACACTGATGCAATATTTTCAGGATTTAAAAGCGATTCACAGTCTGAATTATCAACATAAAGAGTTTTATTTGGACTAAGAGGTGCAAATTTACACTGTACTGACTTTGTTTCATAAATAGTTTTAAGGACACTCGTGTTGAGCGGGGTTTTTCTAGAAAACGAGGATGTTATGTTCTAATTTCCTTCATGAACTTTGAGTAATCATCTGAATGGTTTAGATTGTAAGCGTGCTTTAACATAACGTACCGCAAAAAAATCAATCATCACCTTTTAGTCTTCAGTGTGTATGTATACTCTTGTGTATGTGCTCAATATTTATGCACGTGTTTTATATTTTGGACGTGTTTTTGTTACGGTAACTGCATTGAATATGGAGGTGTTACCAGCACCTCGCACCCGTCCAGAGACCTCGTGGGCCGCTGTGGTGGCTACGAGACTTCCCTCAAGGACATTGCTCTTATCCACCACAGCGTTACCGACCGGGAACGCCGATGAGGTTGAAGGTTGTTAATACAGAACTTTATTCGTGGCAGGGGAATGCCAAACAACATGGAGTGGCTCTTCTTCTGAGAATGAAAACCCGTATACGTATGTGTGTGTATGTATGCAGGTACAATCGTGCGTGTTCGCAGTGGAACGCAATCCTTCTGTTCGTACACTGCTGTGTATGTACACTGCGTTGTATGTCTGTATGTATGTACACCCCTGTATATGCACACTCGTGTGTGAATGCACACCGCTGTATATATATATACAGTCGTGTTAGGATGCACACTCGTGTGTGAATGTCTACTCGTAAATGTTCTTTTTAAGGAAGGAAATGGTAGCAATAATGTACGATAAGTCATCTTTAAAAACACAAATCAGGTCTTTATTAATCTGCAACAATATCAACGTTAAAACCTCGCGTCGAAATCTTTATTAATTCGCTTTTTCAAACAGTTAAGGAACCAGGAAAATTATTTCACTTTCATTAATTCAACAGTCATAAAATATTCTCAAAATCAAACACGTGAACGTCTTAATCCTTCCCAATTGACGTCTATATCGACTGAAGCCATTCGTCCACAAGTCCAAGCCATCAAACACAGGAACAACGAACGCACATTCTGAAACCGACACTTTGAAGTAGTTTTTTTCATTAAACAAAAAAGAAAATTAAAGAAAAATGTTTGAAGTAGAAATCAACGTTATGATCGCATTCTTTCTCCAATTTTAGCTAAACAAGACCACTTAGTCACGACAGTAAAATCAGAAATTGGACCACCTCACAACCACTGTGCATCACACCACATCAACAAGTAATCCGATATGACTACAAAGCACCACCTTAACGTGACGAATTCTAGAAGGAACTTCAACACTCAAGTAGCTGTGAGAAGATGACAACACGTGGCACCTTCTACCATAAACACAACACATTTAACAGTCCCGATGATACAACCACCAGACGAAGCAACGCATCTATGGAAGTATAAAATTGTTGTCATCCTGAAATAAGTGAACACTTCTGAAGCTTAAAAGGAATTCCTTTTTATCCCAACACATCATAGAGCATTCACATCACTCTAGCTTGGAGTACTGGAAATCACGGAAGTAATAATGTGAACCTTGTTCATTGATTTAACAGAGACACAATCATGCACATTCCAGGACTTCAAGAGTTAACAGAAGTACTCAATACTGTGACCCTCCAGCCACTCCAGCAGCGATTTCTCAGCATCCACCTGCATGGCGTCGAAAGAGGAATTGTGGTCAGGGCTCATTACATCCAGCAATCTCTCAGGATCCAACTGCATGAGGTCGAAAGTGGAATTGTTGCCAGGAGTCATTACATCCACTACATCCAGCAATCTCTCAGGATCCACCTGTATAGGGTCGAAAGATTAATTTTGTTCAGGACTCACTGGAGCACTTTGCATTACAACTTTTGATTTCACTTCCCTCTCATTGCGGATCTTCGCATGCTTGTTTCGGGGTGATGACTGTGTCCTCTCCAACGGAGAACAATTGAATAACTTCTCGCCCGTGTGTTTTCTGGTGTCTGTTAAGAGATGATTTCTCTGCAAATGCCTTCCCACAAACAGAACAATTGAATGGCTTCTCGCCCGTGTGTGTTTTCTGGTGTCTGTTAAGAATTGTTTTCCGTGCAAATGCCTTCCCACACAATGAGCAATTGAACGGCTTCTCGCCCGTGTGTGTTTTCTGGTGTCTGTTAAGAATTGTTTTCCGTGCAAATGCCTTCCCACAAACAGAGCACTTGAACGGCTTCTCACCTGAGTGTGTTTTCTTGTGAGTGTTAAGATTTGATTTCCATGCAAATGCCTTCCCACACACAGAGCACTTGAATGGCTTCTCGCCCGTGTGTGTTTTCTTGTGAGTGTTAAGATTTGATTGCTGTGCAAATGCCTTCCCACACACAGAGCACTTGAATGGCTTCTCGCCCGTGTGTATTTTCTTGTGAGTGTTAAGATTTGATTTCTGTGCAAATGCCTTCCCACACACAGAGCACTTGAATGGCTTCTCGCCCGTGTGTGTTTTCTGGTGTCTGCTAAGAGTTGATTTCCGTGAAAATGCCTTCACACACACAGAACAATGGAATGGCTTCTCGCCCGTGTGGGCTTGGCACTGTGGAGAGTTAATCTGCTCCATGTGACTGATTCTACAGAGCAGAGTAACAGTCGCGGGTGTTGTTGAGAGTTAACGGTGCCCTCTAAGCTGCGTGGATGTGTGGCTCAAATCGCCAAAAAGCAAACTCTCACGAAAGTCCAACCGAGACACAGTAACGTCTCGTAAGACGGACTACACACGCGATTACCAGGTTATCCACTAACAAAGATACTTAGTTGATGCACGGTGTATCGATGACTCTGTAACCCGTCTAAAGAGATCGCCACGAACTCTCCCGAAGCAAAGTCGCCAACCAGTCGCCAAGCAATCGTGCTCGCCAGGCTGAGTCTCGCAGGAGAAGGGAAATCTGCAGAGCGATGAGTCGAGCGTCTATCCTCAGGAAAATTCCTCTCCAAATGGTCTTGAGGTCTGATTTTAAGCCCCTTATAACTCCCCTCTAGCATCCAAATCCTTTGTTCTCGGTTTGGCCTATCATGGACTTTGCATTCAATTGTAGATTTGTAACATTAACAATCGGCATATCAATCAACATAGCTTAGCTAATCTGGCCATTGTACTTAAACCTTAATAAGTATGTACATCCCACTGCATAATTGTACACTTCCGTTTGAATAAAGATGTACATCTCCAAGCATTATTCTGTGCTTCCTGTTAATTTGCTAATATTCACCCCGCAATGTCCTCTACACTGCTGCAAGATTATCAGGATTTAAAAGCGAATCACAGTCTGAATTATCAACATAAAGAGTTTTATTTGGACTAAGAGGTGCAAATTTACACTGTACTGACTTTGTTTCATAAATATATTTAAGGACACTCGTGTTGAGCGGGGTGTTTCTAGAAAACGAGGTTGTTATGTTCTAATTTCCGTCATAAAATTTGAGTAATCATCTTAATGGTTTAGCTTTGTAAGTGTGGTTTAACATAACGTACCGCAAAAAAACATCAATCATCCATATTTAGTCTTCAGTGTGTATGTATACTCTTGTGTGTGTTCAATATTTATGCACGTGTTTTATATTTTGGACGTGTTTTTGTTACGGTAACTGCATTGAATATGGAGGTGTTACCAGCACCTCGCACCCGTCCAGAGACCTCGTGGGCCGCTGTGGTGGCTACGAGACTTCCCTCAAGGACATTGCTCTTATCCACCACAGCGTTACCGACCGGGAACGCCGATGAAGTTGAAGGTTGTTAATACAGAACTTTATTCGTGGCAGGGGAATGCCAAACAACATGGAGTGGCTCTTCTTCTGAGAATGAAAACCCGTATACGTATGTGTGTGTATGTATGCAGGTACAATCGTGCGTGTTCGCAGTAGAACGCAATCCTTCACACACACAGAACAATGGAATGGCTTCTCGCCCGTGTGGGCTTGGCACTGTGGAGAGTTCATCTGCTCCATGTGACTGATTCTACAGAGCAGAGTAACAGTCGCGGGTGTTGTTGAGAGTTAACGGTGCCTTCTATGCTGCGTGGATGTGTGGCTCAAATCGCCAAAAAGCAAACTCTCACGAACGTCCAACCGAGACACAGTAACGCCCCGTAAGACGGACTACACACGCGATTACCTGGCTATCCACTAACAAAGACACATACTTGTTGATGCACAGTGTATCGATGACCCTGTAACCCATCTAAAGAGATCGCCACGAACTCTCCCGAAGCAAAGTCGCCAACCAGTCGCCAAGCAATCGTGCTCGCCAGGCTGAGTCTCGCAGGAGAAGGGAAATCTGCAGAGCGATGAGTCGAGCGTCTTTCCTCAGGAAAATTCCTCTCCAAATGGTCTTGAGGTCTGATTTTAAGCCCCTTATAACTCCCCTCTAGCATCCAAATCGTTTGTTCTCGATTTGGCCAATCATGGACTTTGCATTCAATTGTAACATTTACAATCCGCATATAAATCAACAAAGCTTAGCTAATCTGGCCATGTAAATTAAACCTTAATATGTATGTACATCCCACTGCATAATTGTACGCTTCCGTTTGAATAAAATGTACATCTCCATGCATAATTCCGTCCTTCCTGTTAATTTGCTAATATTCACCCCGCAATGTCCTCTACACTGCTGCAAGTTTAAAGGATTAAACAACGACATATAGTCTAGCAGCCTCCTACCGTTGTTATTGAGCTGATCTGGCCCATGCCCTCCAATCACTCCAGACCAGGTGCCAGCATCATTACCAACTCGGGCATTGAAGTCACTCAACATGATGACTCTATCCCGAGGGGCCACTTTAGCCAGCACCTGTGACAGGAGGTCATAGAAGGCATCTGACTCATCGGCTTTGCCTGCATCCCTCCACGGATGTTCATCTGCGGTGGTGGCATAAGTAACCACGACCACCATTCCTCGCCTCCGGTTGATGGGAAGGCGAGCCCAAAGTAGCCTGGGGCTTACAGCTCCCCACACCTCACCGCCACGCTCCCACGCCCCCTTCATTCTTTTGTTCAAAAGAAGAGCCACACCCTGTTGTTTGGCAGTCTGCTGCCCCGAGTAGAGGACTGTCCACCCCTCATGGTGGCAGGAGCCAGAACCGGTCCACCGGACCTCCTGAATTCCACAGAGATCCAGGCGGTACCGGTCCAGCTCCCGACAGAGGAGTGGCAGCCTCTCCTCCGCAGTGAGCGTTCGAACATTCCACGTGGCCACCCGTAGTGGTTTTTCGTTATTTCTGGAGGAGCCCCGAGGGTAGATATTCAATCTCCTGGCTCCGCCAATTGGGGTTTGGCCAGGAGACGTCATAGACGCCTGTCCCCCCGGGGCCTCCGGCACAAGCTTATTAAAATTTTGTATTCGTAGTTTAATGATAATTAATTGAAGGTGGAGGGGTTACCAGCCCCTCGCACCCGTCCAGAGCCCCCGTTTAGCCCCTGTGGTGGTCACAGACGCCATGAGGGGAGGAGCCAATCACAATTGGACCTCCCCCCACAGCACTGTCCACGACAGAGTTGCCCGTCCGGCACCGCGAGGAGGTAATGAAAAGCTGTCACATGGAAAGAGCTGTGATCACGGTGATGGTGATGATGGTGGTATTAATATTTTCTGATGTTACCAAGGTTATGATGTTGCTGATGAAGTTTGCCATTGTTTGAATGAAATAATTGAAGCAATGGAGATGTTTGGAGTTACATACTTAATCACACACACTCACAAACTCACCACTCACAATCACTCACGCATCACACACTCATCACCCACTCACTCATTCACCCACTCATCACTCACCCACCCTCCCACGCACCCACTCACCCACTCGCCACTCATTCACTCACTCACCCACTCACTCACCCACCCATGCACCCACCCACGCACTCACCCACTCACTCACCCACTCACTCACCTCATCACCCACTCACTCACCCACCCACTCACCCACTCACTCACCCACCCACCCACTCAATCACCGACCCACTCACCCAGTCACTCACTCACTCACCCAGTCACTCACCCACTCACTCACTCACCCAGTCACTCACCCACTCACAAACTCACTCACCCACTCAACCACCCACTCACTCACCCACTTACTCACCCACCCACTCACCCACTCACTCAATCACCCACGCACCTACCCACTCACTCACCCACCCACCCTCACACAAAACCAACCAGACACTTGTAAACTGAATGCAAATGCTATATTTGTGTATTTACATTTGAACATTACCCAAATAATCACTCACAGACTCACCCAGACTCACTCAGACTCACTTAACTCAGCCACAGACTCACTCACAGACTCACCCACAGAGTCACTCACAGACTCACCCACAGACTCACTCACAGACTCACCCAGACTCACTCACAGACTCACCCAAAGCTCCCACCTGTAGCCTTTCGCAGACTGTTGGGGCAAGTGCTGTTAGTAGCGAGTAGCAGCAGCACCTCACTCACCCAATACCCCACCCACTCACTCATCGACTCACTCACTCACTTACCCACAAACCCACCCACTCACTCACCCACTAAGCCGCCAGCTCAGCCACTAACCCACTCACTCACCCATTCATTCACCCACCCACTCAACAACCCACTCACCAATCCACTCACTCACTCACCCAACCATTCACCCACTCTCTCACCCATTCACCCACTCACCACCCACCCACTCACTCACCCACCCACTCAGCAACCCACTCACTCACCCACTCACTCACCCAGCATAATCGAGGCCTCATTCAGGCTCAACTTAGGATATGTGCGGCCTAGTTCAGGCTCAGCCTAGGATACGAGAGGCCTGGATCTAGTCAGGCATTTCCCAGGCCTGGTTCTAAATGAGGACTTGCCCAGGCCTGGTTCTAGTCGAGGCCTAGCCCAGGCCTGGTTCTAGTCGAGGCCTGGATCTAGTCGAGGCCTAGCCCAGCCCTGGTTCTAGTAGAGGCATTGCCGAGGCCTAGTTCTAGTCGAAGCCTTGCCCAGGTCTGGTTCTACTCCAGGCCTGGTTCTAGTCGAGGCCTTGACCAGGCCTGGTTCTAGTCGAGGCCTTATTCGGGCTCAACTTAGGATATGTGCAGCCTAGTTCAGGCTCAGCCTAGGATACGAGAGGCCTGGATCTAGTCAGGCCTTGCCCTGACCTGGTTCTAGGTTAGGCCTAGCCCAGGCCTGGATCTAGTCGAGGCCTTGCCCAGGCCTGGTTCTAGTCGAGGCCTAGCCCAGGCTTGGAACTAGTCGAGGCCTAGTCCAGGCCTAGTTCTAGTCGAGGCCTTGACCAGGCCTGGTTCCAGTTGAGGCATTGCCCAGGCCTGGTTCTAGTCGAGGCCTTGCCCGGGCCTGGTTCTATTCGATGCCTTGCCCAGGTCTGGTTGTAACCGAGGCCTTGCCCCGGCCTGGTTCTTGAAGAGGCCTTGTGCAGGCCTGGTTCTAGTCGAGGACTAGCCCAGGCCTGGATCTAGGCGAGGCAGAGCCCAGGTCTGGTTCTAGTCGAGGCCTAGTCCACTCCTACTTCTAGTCGAGGCCTTACCCAGGCCTGGTTCTAGGCGAGGCCAGACAAGGCTTGGATCTAGTTGAGGCCTAGCCCAAACCTGGTTCTATTCGAGGCGCTGCCCAGGCCTGGTTCTAGTGGAGGCCTAGCCCAGCCCTAGTTCTATTCGAGGCCTAACCCAGGCCTGGTTCTAGTGGAGGCCTAGCCCAGGGTTTGTTTAAGTCGCGGCCTAGCCCAGGGTTCATTCTAGTCGAGGCCTAGCCCAGGCTTGGTTCTAATGGAGGCCTAGCCCAGGCTTGGATCTAGTCGAGGCTTAGCCCAGGGCTTGGTTATAGTGGAGGCCTAGCCCAGGGTTCGTTCTAGTCGAGGCCTAGTCTAAGCCTGGCTCTAGTCGAGGCCTTGACCAGGCGTGGTTCCAGTCGAGGCATTGCCAAGGCCTGGGTCTAGTCGAGACCTATCCCGGGCCTGATTCTTGTCGAGGCCTTGCCCAGGCCTGGTTCTAGTCGAGGCCTTGCCCGGGCCTATTTCTTGACAAGGCCTTGCCCAGGCCTGGTTCTAGTCGAGGCCTTGCCCAGGCCTGGTTCTAGACGAGGCCTTGCCCAGGCCTGGGTCTTGACGAAGCCTTGCCCAGGCCTGATTCTAGTCGAGGCCTAGCCCAGGCCTGGTTCTAGTCGAGGCCTAGTTCACTCCTGGTTCTACTTAAAGCCTTACCCAGGCCTGGTTCTAGGCGAGGCCTAGCCCAGGCCTGGTTCTTGACGAGGCCTTGCCCAGGCCTGGTTCCAGGCGAGGCCTAGCCCAGGCCTGGTTCTAGTCGAGGCCTATTCCACTCCTGGTTCTAGTCGAGGCTTTGCCCAGGCCTGGCACTAGTGGAGGCCTAGCCCAGGCCTAGTTCTAGTCGAGGCTTTGCCCAGGGTTTGTTTAAGTCGCGGCCTAGCCTAGGCTTGGTTTAAATTGAGGCCTAGCCCAGGCTTGGTTTTAGTTGAGGCCTATCCCAGGCTTGGTTTAAATTGAGGCCTAGCCCAGGCTTGGTTCTAGTTGAGGCCTAGCCCAGGGTTCGTTCTAGAGGAGGCCTAGCCCAGGCTTGGTTCTAGTGGAGGCCTAGCCCAGGGTTCTTTCTAGTCGAGGCCTAGCCCAGGCTTGGTCGTAGTGGAGGCATAGCCCAGGCCTGGTTCTAGTCGAGGCCTAGCCCAGGCCTGGATCTAGTCGAGGCCTAGTCCAGGCCTGGTTCTAATCGAGGCGTAGTCCACTCCTGGTTCTTGTCGAGGCCTAGCACAAGCCTGGTTCTAGTCGAGGCGTTGCCCAGGCCTGGTTCTATTGGAGGCCTAGCCCAGGCCAAGTTCTATTCGAGGCCTAACCCAGGCCTGGTTCTAGTGGAGGCCTAGCCCAGGGCTTGTTTATGTCGCGGCCTAGCCCAGGGTTCATTCTAGTCGAGGTCTAGCCCAGGCTTGGTTCTAATGGAGGCCTATCCCAGGTTTGGATCTAGTCGAGGCTTAGCCCAGGGTGTGGTTATAGTGGAGGCCTAGCCCAGGGTTCATTCTAGTCGAGGCCTAGTCTAAGCCTGGTTCTGGTCTTGGCCTTGACCAGGCCTGGTTCCAGTCGAGGCATTGCCCAGGCCTGGTTCTAGTCGAGACCTAGCCCAGGCCTAGTTCTAGTCGAGGCCTTGCCCGGGCCTGGTTCTTGTCGAGGCCTTGCCCAGGCCTGATTCTAGTCGAGGCCTTGCCCGGGCCTGGTTCCTGACAAGGCCTTGCCCAGGCCTGGTTCTAGTCGAGGCCTTGCCTAGGCCTGGTTCTTGACGAGGCCTTGCCCAGGCCTGGGGCTAGTCGAGACCTAGCCCAGGCCTGGTTCTAGTCGAGGCCTTGCCCGGGCCTGGTTCTTGTCGAGGCCTTGCCCAGGCCTGGTTCTAGTCGAGGCCTTGCCCAGGCCTGGTTCTTGACGAGGCCTTGCCCAGGCCTGGTTCCAGTCGAGGCCTAGCCCAGGCCTGGTTCTAGTCGAGGCCTAGCCCAGGCCTGGTTCTAGTCGAGACCTAGCCCTGGCCTGGTTCTAGTCGAGGCCTTGCCCGGGCCTGGTTCTTGTCATCGCCTTGCCCAGGCCTGGTTCTAGTCGAGGCCTTGCCCGGGCCTGGTTCTTGACAAGGCCTTGCCCAGACCTGGTTCTTGACTAGGCCTTGCCCAGGCCTGGTTCTAGTCGAGGCCTTGCCCGGGCCTGGTTCTTGACAAGGCCTTGCCCAGGCCTGGTTCTAGTCGAGGCCTTGCCCAGGCCTGGTTCTTGACGAGGCTTGGCCCAGGCCTGGTTCCAGTCGAGGCCTATCCCAGGCCTGGTTCTAGTCGAGGCCTTGCCCGGGCCTGGTTCTTGACAAGGCCTTGCCCAGGCCTGGTGCTAGTCGAGGCCTTGCCCAGGCCTGCTTCTAGTCGAGACCTAGCCCAGGCCTGGTTATAGTCGAGGGCTTGCCCGGGCCTGGTTCTTGTCGATGTCTTGCCCAGGCCTGGTTCTAGTCGAGGCCTTGCCCGGGCCTGGTTCTTGACAAGGCCTTGCCCAGGCCTGGTGCTAGTCGAGGCCTTGCCCAGGCCTGGTTCTTGACGAGGCCTTGCCCAGGCCTGGTTCTTGACGAGGCCTTGCCCAGGCCTGGTTCCAGTCGAGGCCTTGCCCGGGCCTGGTTCTTGACAAGGCCTTGCCCAGGTCTGGTGCTAGTCGAGGCCTTGCCCAGGCCTGGTTCTAGCCGCGACCTAGCCCAGGCCTGGTTCTAGTCGAGGCCTTGCCCGGGCCTGGTTCTTGTCGAGGCCTTGCCCAGGCCTGGTTCTTGACGAGGCCTTGCCCAGGCCTGGTTCGTGACGAGGCCTTGCCCAGGCCTGGTTCCAGTCGAGGCCTTGCCCGGGCCTGGTTCTTGTCGATGCCTTGCCCCGGCCTGGTTCTAGTCGAGGCCTTGCCCAGGCCTGGTTCTTGACAAGGCCTTGCCCAGGCCTGGTGCTAGTCGAGGCCTTGCCCAGGCCTGGTTCTAGCCGAGACCTAGCCCAGGCCTGGTTGTAGTCGAGGCCTTGCCCGGGCCTGGTTCTTGTCGAGGCCTTGCGCAGGCCTGGTTCTAGTCGAGGCCTTGCCCGGGCCTGGTTCTTGACACGGCCTTGCCCAGGCCTGGTTCTTGACTAGGCCTTGCCCAGGCCTGGTTCTAGTCGAGGCCTTGCCCGGGCCTGGTTCTTGACAAGGCCTTGCCCAGGCCTGGTTCTAGTCGAGGCCTTGCCCAGGCCTGGTTCTTGACGAGGCTTTGCCCAGGCCTGGTTCCAGTCGAGGCCTTGCCCAGGCCTGGTTCTTGACGAGGCTTTGCCCAGGCCTGGTTCCAGTCGAGGCCTATCCCAGGCCTGGTTCTAGTCGAGGCCTTGCCCGGGCCTGGTTCTTGACAAGGCCTTGCCCAGGCCTGGTGCTAGTCGAGGCCTTGCCCAGGCCTGCTTCTAGTCGAGACCTAGCCCAGGCCTGGTTATAGTCGAGGCCTTGCCCGGGCCTGGTTCTTGTCGATGTCTTGCCCAGGCCTGGTTCTTGTCGAGGCCTTGCCCAGGCCTGGTTCTTGACAAGGCCTTGCCCAGGCCTGGTGCTAGTCGAGGCCTTGCCCAGGCCTGGTTCTTGACGAGGCCTTGCCCAGGCCTGGTTCTTGACGAGGCCTTGCCCAGGCCTGGTTCCAGTCGAAGCCTTGCATGGGCCTGGTTCTTGTCGATGCCTTGCCCAGACCTGGTTCTAGTCGAGGCCTTGCCCGGGCCTGGTTCTTGACAAGGCCTTGCCCAGGCCTGGTGCTAGTCGAGGCCTTGCCCAGGCCTGGTTCTAGCCGAGACCTAGCCCAGGCCTGGTTCTAGTCGAGGCCTTGCCCGGGCCTGGTTCTTGTCGAGGCCTTGCCCAGGCCTGGTTCTTGACGAGGCCTTGCCCAGGCCTGGTTCTTGACGAGGCCTTGCCCAGGCCTGGTTCCAGTCGAGGCCTTGCCCGGGCCTGGTTCTTGTCGATGCCTTGCCCAGGCCTGGTTCTAGTCGAGGCCTTGCCCAGGCCTGGTTCTTGACAAGGCCTTGCCCAGGCCTGGTGCTAGTCGAGGCCTTGCCCAGGCCTGGTTCTAGCCGAGACCTAGCCCAGGCCTGGTTCTAGTCGAAGCCTTGCCCGGGCCTGGTTCTTGTCGAGGCCTTGCCCAGGCCTGGTTCTAGTCGAGGCCTTGCCCGGGCCTGGTTCTTGACACGGCATTGCCCAGGCCTGGTGCTAGTCGAGGCCTTGCCCAGGCCTGGTTCTTGACGAGGCCTTGCCCAGGCCTGGTTCCAGTCGAGGCATTGCCCAGGCCTGGTTCTAGTTGAGACCTATACCAAGCCTGGTTGTAGTGGAGGCCTAGCCCATGGTTTGTTTAAGTCGCGGCCTAGCCCAGGCTTGGTTTAAATTGAGGCCTAGCCCAGGTTTGGTTTTAGTCGAGGCCTAGCCCAGGCTTGGTTTAAATTGAGGCCTTAGCCCAGGCTTGGTTCTAGTTGAGGCCTAGCCCAGGGTTCGTTCTAGAGGAGGCCTAGCCCAGGCTTGGTTCTAGTGGAGGCCTAGCCCAGGGTTCATTCTAGTCGAGGCCTAGCCCAGGCTTGGTCGTAGTGGAGGCCTAGCCCAGTGTTTGTTTAAGTCGCGGCCTAGCCCAAGGTTCATTCTAGTCGAGGCCTAGCCCAGGCTTGGTTCTAATCGAGGCCTAGCCCAGGCTTGGATCTAGTCGAGGCTTAGCCCAAGGCTTGGTTATAGTGGAGGCCTAGCCCAGGGTTCGTTCTAGTCGAGGCCTAGTCTAAGCCTGGTTCTAGTCGAGGCCTTGACCAGGCCTGGGTCCAGTCGAGGCATTGCCCAGGCCTGGGTCTAGTCGAGACCTAGCCCAGGCCTGGTTCTAGTCAAGGCCTTGCCCGGGCCTGGTTCTTGCCGAGGCCTTGCCCAGGCCTGGTTCTAGTCGAGGCCTTGCCCGGGCCTGGTTCTTGACAAGGCCTTGCTCAGGCCTGGTTCTAGTCGAGGCCTTGCCCAGGCCTGGTTCTTGACGAGGCCTTGCCCAGGCTTGGTTCTAGTCGAGGCCTAGCCCAGGCCTGGTTCTAGTCGAGGCCTAGTCCACTCCTGGTTCTAGTCAAAGCCTTACCCAGGCCTGGTTCTAGGCGAGGCACCGCAGCCTCAGCAGGGTCATCCTCACTTTGTGCCTGGCTGAGGGATTTTCCCTCCCCCAGGACCTCACAGAAATGCTCAGCAAATCTGCAAACCTGTTCCTGGGGGTTGGAGATTGGATCACCGTTTTTTCTCCTAATGATGGTAATAGGTGTGGCGCTGCAGGTTACTTTTTGATGGAGTTAAATAGAGATTTGTTATCACGGGCCACTGAGGAAGACTCCATCTCCTCAGCAACCCGCGACCACCACCCATCCTTGCAGCGCCTCACGGCTCTCCGAACCTCCGAGCGAAGGCTGCGGTAAGCCTCCTCATTCTCTGACGTGGGATTCTGTAGCCGATGACAGTGGGCCTGTCGCTTTTTCTCAACCATCCTTAACACCTCCTCTTTCAGCCAGGGTCTCTGGGGAGGTCTGGACCGCGTACCCAAAGCAGCCATTGCAGCTGCATGAGTCAGTCCTAAACCTCGCCCATTTACCCTCGACATCAGGAGGAGTCGGGGATGATGCCAATCCCAGACGCAAGCGATGATGAAATTCCCGCTTGCAACTTTCATCAGATAACTGAGACCAGGCCACTTTAGGTTGGAATGGGGTCCTGGGTGTACACCCACCACCGGAGTGGAAGAATGGCAGGGGCATCTTACAGATGACTAGTCGATGGTCAGAGGGCAGATCAGCTCCACGGTAGGTCCTGGTGTCAAGGACATGGGCTCGCATCCGCTGGTCCGTCACTATGTGGTCAAGCAAATGTTCTTGCTTGGACCCGGCATGCATCCATGATGTTGTGTGGATGCGCCGATGCCGGAACAGCGTGTTGGTAATTACAAGCCCATGGACTGCACAAAAATCTAGCAGCCTCCTACCGTTGTTATTGAGCTGATCTGGCCCATGCCCTCCAATCACTCCAGACCAGGTGCCAGCATCATGACCAACTCGGGCAAGAAGTCACCCAACATGATGACTCTATCCCGAGGGGCCACTTTAGCCAGCACCTGTGACAGGAGGTCATAGAAGGCATCTGACTCATCGGCTTTGCCTGCATCCCTCCACGGATGTTCATCTTCGGTGGTGGCATAAGTAACCACGACCACCATTCCTCACCTCCGGTTGATGGGAAGGGGAGCCCAAAGTAGCCTGGGGCTTACAGCTTCCCAAACCTCACCGCCACGCTCCCACGCCCCCTTCATTCTTTTGTTCAAAAGAAGAGCCACACCCTGTTGTTTGGCAGTCTGCTGCCCCGAGTAGAGGACTGTCCACCCCTCATGGTGGCAGGAACCAGAATCGGTCCACCGGACCTCCTGAATGCCACAGAGATCCAGGCGGTACCGGTCCAGCTCCCAACAGAGGAGTGGCAGCCTCTCCTCCGCAGTGAGCGTTCGAACATTCCACGTGGCCACCCGTAGTGGTTTTTCGTTGTTTCTGGAGGAGCCCCGAGGGTAGAGATTCAATCTCCTGGCTCCGCCAATTGGGGTTTGGCCAGGAGACGTCATAGACGCCTGTCCCCCCGGGGCCTCCGGCACAAGCTTATTAGTTATATACTTAATTCGCGGTTTAGTGTTAATTCATTGAAGGTGGAGGGGTTACCAGCCCCTCGCACCCGTCCAGAGCCCCCGTTTAGCCCCTGTGGTGGTCACAGACGCCATGAGGGGAGGAGCCAATCACAATTGGACCTCCCCCCACAGCACTGTCCACGACAGAGTTGCCAGTCCGGCACCGCGAGGAGGTAATGAAACGCTGTCACATGGAAAGAGCTGTGATCACGGTGATGGTGATGATGGTGGTATTAATATTTTCTGATGTTACCAAGGTTATGATGTTGCTGATGAAGTTGCCATTGTTTGAATTAAATAATTGAAGCAATGGAGATGTTTGGAGTTACATACTCAATCACACACACTCACACACTCACCACTCACAATCACTCACTCATCACACACTCATCACCCACTCACTCATTCACCAACTCACCCACCCATCACTCACTCACCCTCCCACGCACCCACTCACCTCACCCACTCGCCACTCATCCACTCATCCACCCACTAACTCACCAACTCACTCACCCACCCACGCACCCACCCACGCACTCACCCACTCACTCACTCACCTCACTCACCCACTCACTCACCCACCCACTCACCCAATCACTCACCCACCCAACCACTCAATCACCCACCCACTCACCCAGTCACTCACCCACTCACAAACTCACTCACCCACTCAACCAACCACTCACTCACTCACTCACCCACTCACTCACCCACCCACTCACTCACCCACCCACCCACCCACGCACCTACCCACTCACTCACTCACCCACCCACCCACCCTCACACAAAACCAACCAGACACTTGTAAACTGAATGCAAATGCTTTATTTGTGTATTTACATCTGAACATTACCCAAAGAATCACTCACAAACTCACCCAGACTCACTCAGACTTACTTAACTCAGCCACAGACTCACTCACAGACTCACCCACAGAGTCACTCACAGACTCACCCAGACTCACTCACAGACTCACCCAAAGCTCCCACCTGTAGCCTTTCGCAGACTGTTGGGGCAAGTGCTGTTAGTAGCGAGAAGCAGCAGCACCTCACTCACCCAATACCCCACCCACTCACTCATCGACTCACTCACTCACTTACCCACAAACCCACCCACTCACTCACCCACTAAGCCGCCAGCCCAGCCACTAACCCACTCACTCACCCATTCATTCACCCACCCACTCAACAACCCACTCACCAACCCACTCACTCACCACTCACTCACCCAACCATTCACTCACCCACCCACTCACCAACCCACTCACTCACCCACCCACTCACCAACCCACTCACTCACCCATTCACCCACTCACTCACCCAACCATTCACCCACTCTCTCACCCATTCACCCACTCACCACCCACCCACTCACTCACCCACCCACTCACCAACCCACTCACTCACCACTCACTCACCACTCACCCACTCACTCACCCACCCATTCACCCACCCACCCACTCACCAACCCACTCACTCACTCACCACCCACCCACTCACTCACCCACCCACTCACTCACCCACCCACTCACCAACCCACTCACTCACCCATTCACCTACTCACTCACCCAGCATAATCGAGGCCTCATTCAGGCTCAACTTAGGATATGTGCGGCCTAGTTCAGGCTCAGCCTAGGATACGAGAGGCCTGGATCTAGTCAGGCATTTCCCAGGCCTGGTTCTAAATGAGGACTTGCCCAGGCCTGGTTCTAGTCGAGGCCTAGCCTAGGCCTGGTTCTAGTCGAGGCCTGGATCTAGTCGAGGCCTTGCCCAGCCCTGGTTCTAGTCAAAGCATTTCCCAGGCCTAGTTCTAGTCGAGGCCTTGCCCAGGTCTGGTTCTAGTCCAGGCCTGGTTCTAGTCGAGGCCTTGACCAGGCCTGGTTCTAGTCGAGGCATTGCCGAGGCCTGGTTCTAGTCGAGGCCTGAATCGGGCTCAACTTAGGATATGTGCAGCCTAGTTCAGGCTCAGCCTAGGTTACGAGAGGCCTGGATCTAGTCAGGCCTTGCCCTGACCTGGTTCTAGGTTAGGCCTAGTCCAGGCCTGGATCTAGTCGAGGCCTTGCCCAGGCCTGGTTCTAGTCGAGGCCTAGCCCAGGCCTGGTTCTAGTCGAGGCCTAGCCCAGGCCTGGTTCTAGTCGAGGCCTAGCCCAGGCCTGGTTCTAGTCGAGGCCTTGCCCAGGCTTGGCTCTAGTCGAGGCCTGGTTCTAGTCGAGGCCTTGCCCAGGCCTGGTTCTTGACAAGGCCTTGCCCAGGCCTGGTGCTAGTCGAGGCCTTGCCCAGGCCTGGTTCTTGACGAGGCCTTGCCCAGGCCTGGTTCTTGACGAGGCCTTGCCCAGGCCTGGTTCCAGTCGAAGCCTTGCATGGGCCTGGTTCTTGTCGATGCCTTGCCCAGACCTGGTTCTAGTCGAGGCCTTGCCCGGGCCTGGTTCTTGACAAGGCCTTGCCCAGGCCTGGTGCTAGTCGAGGCCTTGCCCAGGCCTGGTTCTTGCCGAGACCTAGCCCAGGCCTGGTTCTAGTCGAGGCCTTGCCCGGGCCTGGTTCTTGTCGAGGCCTTGCCCAGGCCTGGTTCTTGACGAGGCCTTGCCCAGGCCTGGTTCTTGACGAGGCCTTGCCCAGGCCTGGTTCCAGTCGAGGCCTTGCCCGGGCCTGGTTCTTGTCGATGCCTTGCCCAGGCCTGGTTCTAGTCGAGGCCTTGCCCAGGCCTGGTTCTTGACAAGGCCTTGCCCAGGCCTGGTGCTAGTCGAGGCCTTGCCCAGGCCTGGTTCTAGCCGAGACCTAGCCCAGGCCTGGTTCTAGTCGAAGCCTTGCCCGGGCCTGGTTCTTGACAAGGCCTTGCCCAGGCCTGGTTCTAGTCGAGGCCTTGCCCGGGCCTGGTTCTTGACACGGCCTTGCCCAGGGCTGGTGCTAGTCGAGGCCTTGCCCAGGCCTGGTTCTAGACGAGGCCTAGCCCAGGCCTGGTTCTAGTCGAGGCCTAGTCCGCTCCTGGTTCTAGTCAAAGTCTTACCCAGGCCTGTTTCTAGGCGAGGCCTAGCCCAGGCTTGGTTCTTGACGAGGCCTTGCGCAGGCCTAGATCCAGGCGAAGCCTAGCCCAGGCCTGGTTCTAGTCGAGGCCTAGTCCACTCCTGGTTCTAGTCGAGGCTTTGCCCAGGCCTGGTACTAGTGGAGGCCTAGCCCAGGCCTAGTTCTAGTCGAGGCTTTGCCCAGGGCTAGATCTTCTCGAGGCCTAACCCAGGCCTGGTTGTAGTGGAGGCCCAGCCCAGGGTTTGTTTAAGTCGCGGCCTAGCCTAGGCTTGGTTAAAATTGAGGCCTAGCCCAGGCTTGGTTTTAGTCGAGGCCTAGCCCAGGCTTGGTTCTATTTGAGGCCTAGCCCAGGGTTCGTTCTAGAGGAGGCCTAGCCCAGGCTTGGTTCTAATGGAGGCCTAGCCCAGTGTTCATTCTAGTCGAGGCCTAGCCCAGGCTTGGTCGTAGTGGAGGCCTAGTCCAGGCCTGGTTCTAGTCGAGGCCTAGCCCAGGCCTGGTTCTAGTCGAGGCCTTACCGAGGCCTGGTTCTAGTCGAGGCCTAGTCCACTCCTGGTTCTAGTCGAGGTCTTACCCAGGCCTGGTTCTTGGCGAGGCCAGCCAAGTCCTGGTTGTAGTTGATGCCTTGCCCAGGGTTTGTTTAAGTCGCGGCCTAGCCCAGGCTTGTTTCTATTGGAGGCCTAGCCGGGGCTTGGTTTTAGTCGAGGCCTAGCCCAGGCTTGGTTCTAATTGAGGCCTAGCCCAGGCTTGGTTTTAGTCGAGGCTTAGCCCTGGGATTGGTTCTAGTTGAGGCCTAGCGCAGGGTTCGTTCTAGAGGAGGCCTAGCCCAGACTTGGTTCTAGTGGAGGCCTAGCCCAGGGTTCGTTCTAGTCGAGGCCTAGTCTAGGCCTGGTTCTAGTCGAGGCCTTGACCAGGCCTGGTTCCAGTCGAGGCATTGCCCAGCCCTGGTTCTAGTCGAGACCTAGCCCAGGCCTGGTTCTAGTCGAGGCTTTGCCCGGGCTTGGTTGTAATGGAGGCCTTGCCCAGGCCTGGTTCTTGACGATGCCTAGTCCACTCCTGGTTCTAGTCGAGGCCTTACCCAGGCCTCGTTCTGCTCGAGGCCTAGCCCAGGCCTGGTTCTAGTCGAGGCCTAGTCCACTCCTGGTTCTAGTCGAGGCCTTACCCAGGCCAGGTTCTAAGGCGAGGCCTAGCCCAGGCCTGGTTCTAGTCAAGGCTTTGCCCAGACCTAGATCTTTTCGAGGCCTAACCCAGGCTGTTTGTAGTGGAGGCCTAGCCCAGGGTTCATTCTAGTCGAGGCCTAGCCCAGGCTTGGTTCTAATAGAGGCCTAGCCCAGGGCTTGGTTCTAGTTGAGGCCTAGCCCAGGGTTCTTTCTAGTCAAGGCCTAGCCCAGGCTTGGTCGTAGTGGAGGCATAGCCCAGGCCTGGTTCTAGTCGAGGCCTAGCCCAGGCCTGGATCTAGTCGAGGCCTAGTCCAGGCCTGGTTCTAGTCGAGGCCTAGTCCAGGCCTGGTTCTAGTCGAGGCCTAGACCAGGCCTGGTTCTAGTCCAAGCCTTCACCAGGCCTGGTTCTAGTCGAGGAATTGCCCAGGCCTGGTTATATTCAAGGCCTGATTGAGGCTCAACTTAGGATATGTGCGACCTAGTTCAGGCTCAGCCTAGAAAACGAGAGGCCTGGATCTAGTCAGGCCTTGCCCTGGCCTGGTTCTAGGTGAGGCCTAGTCCAGGCCTGGATCTGGTCTCGGCCTTGCCCAGGCATGGTACTAGTCGAGGCCTAGTCCAGGCCTGGTTCTAGTCGAGGCCTTGACCAGGCCTGGGTCCAGTCGAGGCATTGCCCAGGCCTGGGTCTAGTCGAGACCTAGCCCAGGCCTGGTTCTAGTCGAGGCCTTGCCCGGGCCTGGTTCTTGTCGAGGCCTTGCCCAGGCCTGGTTCTAGTCGAGGCCTTGCCCGGGCCTGGTTCTTGACAAGGCCTTGCCCAGGCCTGGTTCTAGTCGAGGCCTTGCCCAGGCCTGGTTCTAGTCGAGGCCTTGCCCAGGCCTGGTTCTAGTCGAGGCCTTGCCCAGGCCTGGTTCTAGTCGAGGCCTTGCCCAGGCCTGGTTCTTGACGAGGCCTTGCCCAGGCTTGGTTCTAGTCGAGGCCTAGTCCACTCCTGGTTCTAGTCAAAGCCTTACCCAGGCCTGGTTCTAGGCGAGGCACTGCAACCTCAGCAGGGTCATCCTCACTTTGTGCCACGATGTTTTCCTGGCTGAGGGATTTTCCCTCCCCCAGGACCTCACAGAAATGCTCAGCAAATCTGCAAACCTGTTCCTGGGGGTGGGAGATTGGATCACCGTTTTTTCCCCTAATGATGGTAATAGGTGTGGCGCTGCAGGTTACTTTTTTGATAGAGTTAACTAGAGATTTGTGATCACGGGCCACTGAGGCAGACTCCATCTCCTCAGCAACCCGCGACCACCACCCATCCTTGCAGCGCCTCACGGCTCTCCGAACCTCCGAGCGAAGGCTGCGGTAAGCCTCCTCATTCTCTGACGTGGGATTCTGTAGCCGATGACAGTGGGCCTGTCGCTTTTTCTCAACCATCCTTAACACCTCCTCTTTCAGCCAGGGTCTCTGGGGAGGTCTGGACCGCGTACCCAAAGCAGCCATTGCAGCTGCATGAGTCAGTCCTAAACCTCGCCCATTTACCCTCGACATCAGGAGGAGTCGGGGATGATGCCAATCCCAGCCGCAAGCGATGATGAAATCTCGCTTGCAACTTTCATCAGATAACTGAGACCAGGCCACTTTAGGTTGGAATGGGGTCCTGGGTGTACACCCACCACCGGAGTGGAAGAATGGCAGGGGCATCTTACAGATGACTAGTCGATGGTCAGAGGGCAGATCAGCTCCACGGTAGGTCCTGGTGTCAAGGACATGGGCTCGCATCCGCTGGTCCGTCACTATGTAGTCAAGCAAATGTTCTTGCTTGGACCCGGCATGCATCCATGATGTTGTGTGGATGCGCCGATGCCGGAACAGCGTGTTGGTAATTACAAGCCCATGGGCTGCACAAAAATCTAGCAGCCTCCTACCGTTGTTATTGAGCTGATCTGGCCCATGCCCTCCAATCACTCCAGACCAGGTGCCAGCATCATGACCAACTCGGGCATTGAAGTCACCCAACATGATGACTCTATCCCGAGGGGCCACTTTAGCCAGTACCTGTGACAGGAGGTCATAGAAGGCATCTGACTCATCGGTTTTGCCTGCATCCCTCCACGGATGTTCATCTTCGGTGGTGGCATAAGTAACCACGACCACCATTCCTCGCCTCCGGTTGATGGGAAGGCGAGCCCAAAGTAGCCTGGGGCTTACAGCTTCCCAAACCTCACCGCCACGCTCCCACGCCCCCTTCATTCTTTTGTTCAAAAGAAGAGCCACACCCTGTTGTTTGGCAGTCTGCTGCCCCTCATTCTTTTGTTCAAAAGAAGAGCCACACCCTGTTGTTTGGCAGTCTGCTGCCCCGAGTAGAGGACTGTCCACCCCTCATGGTGGCAGGAACCAGAATCGGTCCACCGGACCTCCTGAATGCCACAGAGATCCAGGCGGTACCGGTCCAGCTCCCAACAGAGGAGTGGCAGCCTCTCCTCCGCAGTGAGCGTTCGAACATTCCAGGTGGCCACCCATAGTGGTTTTTCGTTGTTTCTGGAGGAGCCCCGAGGGTAGAGATTCAATTTCCTGGCTCCGCCAATTGGGGTTTGGCCAGGAGACGTCATAGACGCCTGTCCCCCCGGGGCCTCCGGCACAAGCTTATTAGTTATATACTTAATTCGCGGTTTAGTGGTAATTCATTGAAGGTGGAGGGGTTACCAGCCCCTCGCACCCGTCCAGAGCCCCCGTTTAGCCCCTGTGGTGGTCACAGATGCCATGAGGGGAGGAGCCAATCACAATTGGACCTCCCCCCACAGCACTGTCCACGACAGAGTTGCCAGTCCGGCACCTCGAGGAGGTAATGAAAAGCTGTCACATGGAAAGAGCTGTGATCACGGTGATGGTGATGATGGTGGTATTAATATTTTCTGATGTTACCAAGGTTATGATGTTGCTGATGAAGTTTGCCATTGTTTGAATTAAATAATTGAAGCAATGGAGATGTTTGAGTTACTCACATACTCAATCACACACACTCACACACTCACCACTCACAATCACTCATCACCCACTCACTCATTCACCCACTCACCCACTTATCACTCACTCACCCTCCCACGCACCCACTCACCTCACCCACTCGCCACTCATCCACTCATCCACCCACTCAACCACCCACTAACTCACCAACTCACTCACCCACCCACGCACCCACCCACTCACTCACCCACTCACTCACCCACCCACCCACTCAATCACCCACCCACTCACCCAGTCACTCACCCACTCACAAACTCACTCACCCACTCAACCACCCACTCACTCACTCACCCACTCACTCACCCACCCACTCACCCACTCACTCACCCACCCACCCACCCACGCACCTACCCACTCACTCACTCACCCACCCACCCACCCACCAACGCACCTACCCACTCACTCACCCACCCACCCACGCACCTACCCACTCACTCACCCACCCACCCTCACACAAAACCAACCAGACACTTGTAAACTGAATGCAAATGCTTTATTTGTGTACTTACATCTGAACATTACCCAAAGAATCACCCACAGGCTCACCCAGACTCACTCAGACTCACTTAACTCAGCCACAGACTGACTCACAGACTCACCCACAGAGTCACTCACAGACTCACCCACAGACTCACTCACAGACTCACCCAGACTCACTCACAGACTCACCCAAAGCTCCCACCTGTAGCCTTTCGCAGACTGTTGGGGCAAGTGCTGTTAGTAGCGAGTAGCAGCAGCACCTCACTCACCCAATACCCCACCCACTCACTCATCGACTCACTCACTTACCCACAAACCCACCCACTCACTCACCCACTAAGCCACCAGCCCAGCCACTAACCCACTCACTCACCCATTCATTCACCCACCCACTCAACAACCCACTCACCAACCCACTCACTCACCACTCACTCACCCACTCACCCAACCATTCACCCACTCTCTCACCCATTCACCCACTCACCACCCACCCACCCACTCACCAAGCCACTCACTCACCCATTCACCCACTCACTCACCCAGCATAATCGAGGCCTCATTCAGGCTCAACTTAGGATATGTGCGGCCTAGTTCAGGCTCAGCCTAGGATACGAGAAGCCTGGATCTAGTCAGGCATTTCCCAGGCCTGGTTCTAGATGAGGCCTTGCCCAGGCCTGGTTCTAGTAGAGGCCTAGCCCAGGCCTGGATCTAGTCGAGGCCTTGCCCAGCCCTGGTTCTAGTCAATGCATTGTCCAGGCCTGGTTCTAGTCAAAGCATTGCCCAGGCCTGGTTCTAGTCGAGGCCTTGCCCAGGTCTGGTTCTAGTCCAGGCCTGGTTCTAGTCGAGGCCTTGACCAGGCCTGGTTCTAGTCGAGGCATTGCCGAGGCCTGGTTCTAGTCGACGCCTGAATCAGGCTCAACTTAGGATATGTGCGGCCTAGTTCAGGCTCAGCCTAGGATACGAGAGGCCTGGATCTAGTCAGGCCTTGCCCTGACCTGGTTCTAGGTGAGGCCTAGTTCAAGCCTGGCTCTAGTCGAGGCCTTGCCCAGGCCTGGTTCTAGTCGAGGCCTTGCCCAGGCCTGGTTCTAGTCGAGGCCTTGACCAGGCCTGGTTCTAGTCGAGGCCTAGCCCAGGCCTGGTTCTAGTCGAGGCCTTGACCAGGCCTGGTTCTAGTCGAGGCATTTCCGAGGCCTGGTTCTAGTCGATGCCTGATTCAGGCTCAACTTAGGATATGTGCGGCCTAGTTCAGGCTCAGCCTAGGATACGAGAGGCCTGGATCTAGTCAGGCCTTGCCCTGACCTGGTTCTAGGTGAGGCCTAGTCCAGGCCTGGATCTAGTCGAGGCCTTGACCAGGCCTGGTTCTAGTCGAGGCATTGCCGAGGCCTGGTTCTAGTCGACGCCTGATTCAGGCTCAACTTAGGATATGTGCGGCCTAGTTCAGGCTCAGCCTAGGATACGAGAGGCCTGGATCTAGTCAGGCCTTGCCCTGACCTGGTTCTAGGTGAGGCCTAGTCCAGGCCTGGATCTAGTCGAGGCCTTGCCCAGGCCTGGTTCTAGTCGAGGCCTTGCCCATGCCTGGTTCTAGTCGAAGCCTTCACAGGGCCTGGTTCTAGTCGAGGCCTAGCCCACGCCTGGATCTAGTCGAGGCCTTGACCAGGCCTGGTTCTAGTCAAAGAATTGCCCAGGCCTAGTTCTAGTCGAGGCCTTGCCCAGGCTTGGCACTAGTCGAGGCCTAGTCCAGGCCTAGTTCTAGTCGAGGCCTTGACCAGGCCTGGTTCCAGTTGAGGCATTGCCCAGACCTGGTTCTAGTCGAGGCCTAGCCCAGGCCTGGTTCTATTCGAGGCCTTGCTCTAGCCTGTTTCTAGTCGAAGCCTAGCCCAGGACTGGTTCTAGTCGAGGCCTTGCCCGGGCCTGGTTCTATTCGATGCCTTGCCCAGGCCTGGTTGTAACTGAGGCCTTGCCCAGGCCTGGTTCTTGAAGAGGCCTTGTGCAGGCCTGGTTCTAGTCTAAGCCTAGTCCACTCCTTGTTCTAGTCGAGGCCTTACCCAGGCCTGGTTCCAGGCGAGGCCTAGCCCAGGCTTGGTTCTAGTCGAGGCCTAGTCCACTCCTGGTTCTAGTCGAGGCTTTGCCCAGGCCTGGTTCTAGTGGAGGCCTAGCCCAGGCCTAGTTCTAGTCGAGGCTTTGCCCAGGGCTAGATCTTCTCGAGGCCTAACCCAGGCCTGGTTGTAGTGGAGGCCTAGCCCAGGGTTTGTTTAAATCGCGGCCTAGCCTAGGCTTAGTTTAAATTGAGGCCTAGCCCAGGCTTGGTTTTAGTCGAGGCCTAGCCCAGGCTTGGTTTAAATTGAGGCCTAGCCCAGGCTTGGTTCTAGTTGAGGCCTAGCCCAGGGTTCGTTCTAGAGGAGGCCTAGCCCAGGCTTGGTTCTAATGGAGGCCTAGCCCAGGGTTCATTCTAGTCGAGGCCTAGCCCAGGCTTGGTCGTAGTGGAGGCCTAGCCCAGGCCTGGTTCTAGTCGAGGCCTAGCCCAGGCCTGGTTCTAGTCGAGGCCTTACCGAGGCCTGGTTCTAGTCGAGGCCTAGTCCACTCCTGGTTCTAGTCGAGGTCTTACTTAGGCCTGGTTATCGGCGAGGCCAGCCAAGTCCTGGTTGTAGTTGAGGCCTAGCCCAGGGTTTGTTTAAGTCGCGGCCTAGCCCAGGCTTGTTTCTATTGGAGGCCAGCCAGGGCTTGGTTTTAGTCGAGGCCTAGCCCAGGCTTGGTTCTAATTGAGGCCTAGCCCAGGCTTGGTTTTAGTCGAGGCTTAGCCCTGGGATTGGTTCTAGTTGAGGCCTAGCGCAGGGTTCGTTCTAGAGGAGGCCTAGCCCAGACTTGGTTCTAGTGGAGGCCTAGCCCAGGGTTCGTTCTAGTCGAGGCCTAGTCTAGGCCTGGTTCTAGTCGAGGCCTTGACCAGGCCTGGTTCCAGTCGAGGCATTGCCCAGCCCTGGTTCTAGTCGAGACCTAGCCCAGGCCTGGTTCTAGTCGAGGCTTTGCCCGGGCCTGGTTGTAACGGAGGCCTTGCCCAGGCCTGGTTCTTGACGATGCCTAGTCCACTCCTGCTTCTAGTCGAGGCCTTACCCAGGCCTCGTTCTGCTCGAGGCCTAGCCCAGGCCTGGTTCTAGTCGAGGCCTAGTCCACTCCTGGTTCTAGTCGAGGCCTTACCCAGGCCAGGTTCTAGGCGAGGCCTAGCCCAGGCCTGGTTCTAGTCAAGGCTTTGCCCAGACCTAGATCTTTTCGAGGCCTAACCCAGGCTGTTTGTAGTGGAGGCCTAGCCCAGGGTTCATTCTAGTCGAGGCCTAGCCCAGGCTTGGTTCTAATAGAGGCCTAGCCCAGGGCTTGGTTCTAGTTGAGGCCTAGCCCAGGGTTCTTTCTAGTCAAGGCCTAGCCCAGGCTTGGTCGTAGTGGAGGCATAGCCCAGGCCTGGTTCTAGTCGAGGCCTAGCCCAGGCCTGGATCTAGTCGAGGCCTAGTCCAGGCCTGGTTCTAGTCGAGGCCTAGTCCAGGCCTGGTTCTAGTCGAGGCCTAGTCCAGGCCTGGTTCTAGTCCAAGCCTTCACCAGGCCTGGTTCTAGTCGAGGAATTGCCCAGGCCTGGTTATATTCAAGGCCTGATTGAGGCTCAACTTAGGATATGTGCGACGTAGTTCAGGCTCAGCCTAGAAAACGAGAGGCCTGGATCTAGTCAGGCCTTGCCCTGGCCTGGTTCTAGGTGAGGCCTAGTCCAGGCCTGGATCTGGTCTCGGCCTTGCCCAGGCATGGTACTAGTCGAGGTCTAGTCCAGGCCTGGTTCTAGTCGAGGCCTTGACCAGGCCTGGGTCCAGTCGAGGCATTGCCCAGGCCTGGGTCTAGTCGAGACCTAGCCCAGGCCTGGTTCTAGTCGAGGCCTTGCCCGGGCCTGGTTCTTGTCGAGGCCTTGCCCAGGCCTGGTTCTAGTCGAGGCCTTGCCCGGGCCTGGTTCTTGACAAGGCCTTGCCCAGGCCTGGTTCTAGTCGAGGCCTTGCCCAGGCCTGGTTCTAGTCGAGGCCTTGCCCAGGCCTGGTTCTTGACGAGGCCTTGCCCAGGCTTGGTTCTAGTCGAGGCCTAGTCCACTCCTGGTTCTAGTCAAAGCCTTACCCAGGCCTGGTTCTAGGCGAGGCACCGCAGCCTCAGCAGGGTCATCCTCACTTTGTGCCACGATGTTTTCCTGGCTGAAGGATTTTCCCTCCCCCAGGACCTCACAGAAATGCTCAGCAAATCTGCAAACCTGTTCCTGGGGGTGGGAGATTGGATCACCGTTTTTTCCCCTAATGATGGTAATAGGTGTGGCGCTGCAGGTTACTTTTTTGATGGAGTTAACTAGAGATTTGTGATCACGGGCCACTGAGGCAGACTCCATCTCCTCAGCAACCCGCGACCACCACCCATCCTTGCAGCGCCTCACGGCTCTCCGAACCTCCGAGCGAAGGCTGCGGTAAGCCTCCTCATTCTCTGACGTGGGATTCTGTAGCCGATGACAGTGGGCCTGTCGCTTTTTCTCAACCATCCTTAACACCTCCTCTTTCAGCCAGGGTCTCTGGGGAGGTCTGGACCGCGTACCCAAAGCAGCCATTGCAGCTGCATGAGTCAGTCCTAAACCTCGCCCATTTACCCTCGACATCAGGAGGAGTCGGGGATGATGCCAATCCCAGCCGCAAGCGATGATGAAATTCTCGCTTGCAACTTTCATCAGATAACTGAGACCAGGCCACTTTAGGTTGGAATGGGGTCCTGGGTGTACACCCACAACCGGAGTGGAAGAATGGCAGGGGCATCTTACAGATGACTAGTCGATGGTCAGAGGGCAGATCAGCTCCACGGTAGGTCCTGGTGTCAAGGACATGGGCTCGCATCCGCTGGTCCATCACTATATAGTCAAGCAAATGTTCTTGCTTGGACCCGGCATGCATCCATGATGTTGTGTGGATGCGCCGATGCCGGAACAGCGTGTTGGTAATTACAAGCCCATGGGCTGCACAAAAATCTAGCAGCCTCCTACCGTTGTTATTGAGCTGATCTGGCCCATGCCCTCCAATCACTCCAGACCAGGTGCCAGCATCATGACCAACTCGGGCATTGAAGTCACCCAACATGATGACTCTATCCCGAGGGGCCACTTTAGCCAGCACCTGTGACAGGAGGTCATAGAAGGCATCTGACTCATCGGTTTTGCCTGCATCCCTCCACGGATGTTCATCTTCGGTGGTGGCATAAGTAACCACGACCACCATTCCTCGCCTCCGGTTGATGGGAAGGCGAGCCCAAAGTAGCCTGGGGCTTACAGCTTCCCAAACCTCACCGCCACGCTCCCACGCCCCCTTCATTCTTTTGTTCAAAAGAAGAGCCACACCCTGTTGTTTGGCAGTCTGCTGCCCCGAGTAGAGGACTGTCCACCCCTCATGGTGGCAGGAACCAGAATCGGTCCACCGGACCTCCTGAATGCCACAGAGATCCAGGCTGTACCGGTCCAGCTCCCAACAGAGGAGTGGCAGCCTCTCCTCCGCAGTGAGCGTTCGAACATTCCAGGTGGCCACCCGTAGTGGTTTTTCGTTGTTTCTGGAGGAGCCCCGAGGGTAGAGATTCAATCTCCTGGCTCCGCCAATTGGGGTTTGGCCAGGAGACGTCATATACGCCTGTCCCCCCGGGGCCTCCGGCACAAGCTTATTAGTTATATACTTAATTCGCGGTTTAGTGGTAATTCATTGAAGGTGGAGGGGTTACCAGCCCCTCGCACCCGTCCAGAGCCCCCGTTTAGCCCCTGTGGTGGTCACAGACGCCATGAGGGGAGGAGCCAATCACAATTGGACCTCCCCCCACAGCACTGTCCACGACAGAGTTGCCAGTCCGGCACCTCGAGGAGGTAATGAAAAGCTGTCACATGGAAAGAGCTGTGATCACGGTGATGGTGATGATGGTGGTATTAATATTTTCTGATGTTACCAAGGTTATGATGTTGCTGATGAAGTTTGCCATTGTTTGAATTAAATAATTGAAGCAATGGAGATGTTTGAGTTACTCACATACTCAATCACACACACTCACACATTCACCACTCACAATCACTCATCACCCAGTCACTCATTCACCCACTCACCCACTTATCACTCACTCACCCTCCCACGCACCCACTCACCTCACCCACTCGCCACTCATCCACTCATCCACCCACTCAACCACCCACTAACTCACCAACTCACTCACCCACCCACGCACCCACCCACTCACTCACCCACTCACTCACCCACCCACCTACTCAATCACCCACCCACTCACCCAGTCACTCACCCACTCACAAACTCACTCACCCACTCAACCACCCACTCACTCACTCACTCACCCACTCACTCACCCACCCACTCACCCACTCACTCACCCACCCACCCACCCACGCACCTACCCACTCACTCACTCACCCACCCACCCACCCACCCACGCACCTACCCACTCACTCACCCACCCACCCACCCACGCACCTACCCACTCACTCACTCACCCACCCACCCTCACACAAAACCAACCAGACACTTGTAAACTGAATGCAAATGCTTTATTTGTGTACTTACATCTGAACATTACCCAAAGAATCACCCACAGACTCACCCAGACTCACTCAGACTCACTTAACTCAGCCACAGACTGACTCACAGACTCACCCACAGAGTCACTCACAGACTCACCCACAGACTCACTCACAGACTCACCCAGACTCACTGACAGACTCACCCAAAGCTCCCACCTGTAGCCTTTCGCAGACTGTTGGGGCAAGTGCTGTTAGTAGCGAGTAGCAGCAGCACCTCACTCACCCAATACCCCACCCACTCACTCATCGACTCACTCACTTACCCACAAACCCACCCACTCACTCACCCACTAAGCCACCAGCCCAGCCACTAACCCACTCACTCACCCATTCATTCACCCACCCACTCAACAACCCACTCACCAACCCACTCACTCACCACTCACTCACCCACTCACCCAACCATTCACCCACTCTCTCACCCATTCACCCACTCACCACCCACCCACCCACTCACCAAGCCACTCACTCACCCATTCACCCACTCACTCACCCAGCATAATCGAGGCCTCATTCAGGCTCAACTTAGGATATGTGCGGCCTAGTTCAGGCTCAGCCTAGGATACGAGAGGCCTGGATCTAGTCAGGCATTTCCCAGGCCTGGTTCTAGATGAGGCCTTGCCCAGGCCGGGTTCTAGTAGAGGCCTAGCCCAGGCCTGGATCTAGTCGAGGCCTTGCCCAGCCCTGGTTCTAGTCAATGCATTGTCCAGGCCTGGTTCTAGTCAAAGCATTGCCCAGGCCTGGTTCTAGTCGAGGCCTGAATCGGGCTCAACTTAGGATATGTGCGGCCTAGTTCAGGCTCAGCCTAGGATACGAGAGGCCTGGATCTAGTCAGGCCTTGCCCTGACCTGGTTCTAGGTGAGGCCTAGTCCAGGCCTGGCTCTAGTCGAGGCCTTGCCCAGGCCTGGTTCTAGTCGAGGCCTTGCCCAGGCCTGGTTCTAGTCGAGGCCTTGACCAGGCCTGGTTCTAGTCGAGGCCTAGCCCAGGCCTGGTTCTAGTCGAGGCCTTGACCAGGCCTGGTTCTAGTCGAGGCATTTCCGAGGCCTGGTTCTAGTCGATGCCTGATTCAGGCTCAACTTAGGATATGTGCGGCCTAGTTCAGGCTCAGCCTAGGATACGAGAGGCCTGGATCTAGTCAGGCCTTGCCCTGACCTGGTTCTAGGTGAGGCCTAGTCCAGGCCTGGATCTAGTCGAGGCATTGACCAGGCCTGGTTCTAGTCGAGGCATTGCCGAGGCCTGGTTCTAGTCGACGCCTGATTCAGGCTCAACTTAGGATATGTGCGGCCTAGTTCAGGCTCAGCCTAGGATACGAGAGGCCTGGATCTAGTCAGGCCTTGCCCTGACCTGGTTCTAGGTGAGGCCTAGTCCAGGCCTGGATCTAGTCGAGGCCTTGCCCAGGCCTGGTTCTAGTCGAGGCCTTGCCCAGGCCTGGTTCTAGTCGAAGCCTTCACAGGGCCTGGTTCTAGTCGAGGCCTAGCCCACGCCTGGATCTAGTCGAGGCCTTGACCAGGCCTGGTTCTAGTCAAAGAATTGCCCAGGCCTAGTTCTAGTCGAGGCCTTGCCCAGGCTTGGCACTAGTCGAGGCCTAGTCCAGGCCTAGTTCTAGTCGAGGCCTTGACCAGGCCTGGTTCCAGTTGAGGCATTGCCCAGACCTGGTTCTAGTCGAGGCCTAGCCCAGGCCTGGTTCTATTCGAGGCCTTGCTCTAGCCTGTTTCTAGTCGAGGCCTAGCCCAGGACTGGTTCTAGTCGAGGCCTTGCCCGGGCCTGGTTCTATTCGATGCCTTGCCCAGGCCTGGTTGTAACCGAAGCCTTGCCCAGGCCTGGTTCTTGAAGAGGCCTTGTGCAGGCCTGGTTCTAGTCGAGGCCTAGCCCACGCCTGGATCTAGTCGAGGCCTTGACCAGGCCTGGTTCTAGTCAAAGAATTGCCCAGGCCTAGTTCTAGTCGAGGCCTTGCCCAGGCTTGGCACTAGTCGAGGCCTAGTCCAGGCCTAGTTCTAGTCGAGGCCTTGACCAGGCCTGGTTCCAGTTGAGGCATTGCCCAGACCTGGTTCTAGTCGAGGCCTAGCCCAGGCCTGGTTCTATTCGAGGCCTTGCTCTAGCCTGTTTCTAGTCGAGGCCTAGCCCAGGACTGGTTCTAGTCGAGGCCTTGCCCGGGCCTGGTTCTAGTCGATGCCTTGCCCAGGCCTGGTTGTAACCGAAGCCTTGCCCAGGCCTGGTTCTTGAAGAGGCCTTGTGCAGGCCTGGTTCTAGTCGAGGACTAGCCCAGGCCTGGTTCTAGTCAATGCATTGTCCAGGCCTGGTTCTAGTCAAAGCATTGCCCAGGCCTGGTTCTAGTCGAGGCCTGAATCGGGCTCAACTTAGGATATGTGCGGCCTAGTTCAGGCTCAGCCTAGGATACGAGAGGCCTGGATCTAGTCAGGCCTTGCCCTGACCTGGTTCTAGGTGAGGCCTAGTCCAGGCCTGGCTCTAGTCGAGGCCTTGCCCAGGCCTGGTTCTAGTCGAGGCCTTGCCCAGGCCTGGTTCTAGTCGAGGCCTTGACCAGGCCTGGTTCTAGTCGAGGCCTAGCCCAGGCCTGGTTCTAGTCGAGGCCTTGACCAGGCCTGGTTCTAGTCGAGGCATTGCCGAGGCCTGGTTCTAGTCGACGCCTGATTCAGGCTCAACTTAGGATATGTGCGGCCTAGTTCAGGCTCAGCCTAGGATACGAGAGGCCTGGATCTAGTCAGGCCTTGCCCTGACCTGGTTCTAGGTGAGGCCTAGTCCAGGCCTGGATCTAGTCGAGGCATTGACCAGGCCTGGTTCTAGTCGAGGCATTGCCGAGGCCTGGTTCTAGTCGACGCCTGATTCAGGCTCAACTTAGGATATGTGCGGCCTAGTTCAGGCTCAGCCTAGGATACGAGAGGCCTGGATCTAGTCAGGCCTTGCCCTGACCTGGTTCTAGGTGAGGCCTAGTCCAGGCCTGGATCTAGTCGAGGCCTTGCCCAGGCCTGGTTCTAGTCGAGGCCTTGCCCAGGCCTGGTTCTAGTCGAAGCCTTCACAGGGCCTGGTTCTAGTCGAGGCCTAGCCCACGCCTGGATCTAGTCGAGGCCTTGACCAGGCCTGGTTCTAGTCAAAGAATTGCCCAGGCCTAGTTCTAGTCGAGGCCTTGCCCAGGCTTGGCACTAGTCGAGGCCTAGTCCAGGCCTAGTTCTAGTCGAGGCCTTGACCAGGCCTGGTTCCAGTTGAGGCATTGCCCAGACCTGGTTCTAGTCGAGGCCTAGCCCAGGCCTGGTTCTATTCGAGGCCTTGCTCTAGCCTGTTTCTAGTCGAGGCCTAGCCCAGGACTGGTTCTAGTCGAGGCCTTGCCCGGGCCTGGTTCTATTCGATGCCTTGCCCAGGCCTGGTTGTAACCGAAGCCTTGCCCAGGCCTGGTTCTTGAAGAGGCCTTGTGCAGGCCTGGTTCTAGTCGAGGACTAGCCCAGGCCTGGTTCTAGTCAATGCATTGTCCAGGCCTGGTTCTAGTCAAAGCATTGCCCAGGCCTGGTTCTAGTCGAGGCCTGAATCGGGCTCAACTTAGGATATGTGCGGCCTAGTTCAGGCTCAGCCTAGGATACGAGAGGCCTGGATCTAGTCAGGCCTTGCCCTGACCTGGTTCTAGGTGAGGCCTAGTCCAGGCCTGGCTCTAGTCGAGGCCTTGCCCAGGCCTGGTTCTAGTCGAGGCCTTGCCCAGGCCTGGTTCTAGTCGAGGCCTTGACCAGGCCTGGTTCTAGTCGAGGCCTAGCCCTGGCCTGGTTCTAGTCGAGGCCTTGACCAGGCCTGGTTCTAGTCGAGGCATTTCCGAGGCCTGGTTCTAGTCGATGCCTGATTCAGGCTCAACTTAGGATATGTGCGGCCTAGTTCAGGCTCAGCCTAGGATACGAGAGGCCTGGATCTAGTCAGGCCTTGCCCTGACCTGGTTCTAGGTGAGGCCTAGTCCAGGCCTGGATCTAGTCGAGGCATTGACCAGGCCTGGTTCTAGTCGAGGCATTGCCGAGGCCTGGTTCTAGTCGACGCCTGATTCAGGCTCAACTTAGGATATGTGCGGCCTAGTTCAGGCTCAGCCTAGGATACGAGAGGCCTGGATCTAGTCAGGCCTTGCCCTGACCTGGTTCTAGGTGAGGCCTAGTCCAGGCCTGGATCTAGTCGAGGCCTTGCCCAGGCCTGGTTCTAGTCGAGGCCTTGCCCAGGCCTGGTTCTAGTCGAAGCCTTCACAGGGCCTGGTTCTAGTCGAGGCCTAGCCCACGCCTGGATCTAGTCGAGGCCTTGACCAGGCCTGGTTCTAGTCAATGAATTGCCCAGGCCTAGTTCTAGTCGAGGCCTTGCCCAGGCTTGGCACTAGTCGAGGCCTAGTCCAGGCCTAGTTCTAGTCGAGGCCTTGACCAGGCCTGGTTCCATTTGAGGCATTGCCCAGACCTGGTTCTAGTCGAGGCCTAGCCCAGGCCTGGTTCTATTCGAGGCCTTGCTCTAGCCTGTTTCTAGTCGAGGCCTAGCCCAGGACTGGTTCTAGTCGAGGCCTTGCCCGGGCCTGGTTCTATTCGATGCCTTGCCCAGGCCTGGTTGTAACCGAGGCCTTGCCCAGGCCTGGTTCTTGAAGAGGCCTTGTGCAGGCCTGGTTCTAGTCGAGGACTAGCCCAGGCCTGGATCTAGGCGTGGCCTAGCCCAGGCCTGGTTCTAGTCTAAGCCTAGTCCACTCCTGGTTCTAGTCGAGGCCTTACCCAGGCCTGGTTCCATGCGAGGCCTAGCCCAGGCTTGGTTCTAGTCGAGGCCTAGTCCACTCCTGGTTCTAGTCGAGGCTTTGCCCAGGCCTGGTACTAGTGGAGGCCTAGCCCAGGCCTAGTTCTAGTCGAGGCTTTGCCCAGGGCTAGATCTTCTCGAGGCCTAACCCAGGCCTGGTTGTAGTGGAGGCCTAGCCAAGGGTTTGTTTAAGTCGCATCCTAGCCTAGGCTTGGTTTAAATTGAGGCCTAGCCCAGGCTTGGTTTTAGTCGAGGCCTAGCCCAGGCTTGGTTTAAATTGAGGCCTAGCCCAGGCTTGGTTCTAGTTGAGGCCTAGCCCAGGGTTCGTTCTAGAGGAGGCCTAGCCCAGGCTTGGTTCTAATGGAGGCCTAGCCCAGGGTTCATTCTAGTCGAGGCCTAGCCCAGGCTTGGTCGTAGTGGAGGCCTAGCCCAGGCCTGGTTCTAGTCGAGGCCTAGCCCAGGCCTGGTTCTAGTCGAGGCCTTACCGAGGCCTGGTTCTAGTCGAGGCCTAGTCCACTCCTGGTTCTGGTCGAGGTCTTACCCACGCCTGGTTTCTCGGCGAGGCCAGCCAAGTCCTGGTTGTAGTTGAGGCCTAGCCCAGGGTTTGTTTAAGTCGCGGCCTAGCCCAGGCTTGTTTCTATTGGAGTCTGCTGCCCCGAGTAGAGGACTGTCCACCCCTCATGGTGGCAGGAACCAGAATCGGTCCACCGGACCTCCTGAATGCCACAGAGATCCAGGCGGTACCGGTCCAGCTCCCAACAGAGGAGTGGCAGCCTCTCCTCCGCAGTGAGCGTTCGAACATTCCAGGTGGCCACCCGTAGTGGTTTTTCGTTGTTTCTGGAGGAGCCCCGAGGGTAGAGATTCAATCTCCTGGCTCCGCCAATTGGGGTTTGGCCAGGAGACGTCATAGACGCCTGTCCCCCCGGGGCCTCCGGCACAAGCTTATTAGTTATATACTTAATTCGTGGTTTAGTGGTAATTTATTGAAGGTGGAGGGGTTACCAGCCCCTCGCACCCGTCCAGAGCCCCCGTTTAGCCCCTGTGGTGGTCACAGACGCCATGAGGGGAGGAGCCAATCACAATTGGACCTCCCCCCACAGCACTGTCCACGACAGAGTTGCCAGTCCGGCACCTCGAGGAGGTAATGAAAAGCTGTCACATGGAAAGAGCTGTGGTCACGGTGATGGTGATGATGGTGGTATTAATATTTTCTGATGTTACCAAGGTTATGATGTTGCTGATGAAGTTTGCCATTGTTTGAATTAAATAATTGAAGCAATGGAGATGTTTGGAGTTACTCACATACTCAATCACACACACTCACACACTCACTACTCACAATCACTCATCACCCACTCACTCATTCACCCACTCACCCACTTATCACTCACTCACCCTCCCACGCACCCACTCACCTCACCCACTCGCCACTCATCCACTCATCCACCCACTCAACCACCCACTAACTCACCAACTCACTCACCCACCCACGCACCCACCCACTCACTCACCCACCCACTCACCCACTCACTCACCCACTCACCCACTCAATCACCCACCCACTCACCCAGTCACTCACCCACTCACAAACTCACTCACCCACTCAACCACTCACTCACTCACTCACCCACTCACCCACCCACCCACCCACGCACCTACCCACTCACTCACCCACCCACCCACGCACCTACCCACTCACTCACTCACCCACCCACCCTCACACAAAACCAACCAGACACTTGTAAACTGAATGCAAATGCTTTATTTGTGTATTTACATCTGAACATTACCCAAAGAATCACCCACAGACTCACCCAGACTCACTCAGACTCACTTAACTCAGCCACAGACTCACTCACAGACTCACCCACAGAGTCACTCACAGACTCACCCACAGACTCACCCACAGACTCACTCACAGACTCACCCAAAGCTCCCACCTGTAGCCTTTCGCAGACTGCTGGGGCAAGTGCTGTTAGTAGCGAGTAGCAGCAGCACCTCACTCACCCAATACCCCACCCACTCACTCATCGACTCAGTCACTTACCCACAAACCCACCCACTCACTCACCCACTAAGCCGCCAGCCCAGCCACTAACCCACTCACTCACCCATTCATTCACCCACCCACTCACCAACCCACTCACCACTCACCCACTCACTCACCCACCCATTCACCCACTCTCTCACCCATTCACCCACTCACCACCCACCCACTCACTCACCCACCCACTCACCAACCCACTCACTCACCCACTCACTCACCCAGCATAATCGAGGCCTCATTCAGGCTCAACTTAGGATATGTGCGGCCTAGTTCAGGCTCAGCCTAGGATACGAGAGGCCTGGATCTAGTCAGGCCTTGCCCTGACCTGGTTCTAGGTGAGGCCTAGTCCAGGCCTGGATCTAGTCGAGGCCTTGCCCAGGCCTGGTTCTAGTCGAGGCCTTGCCCAGGCCTGGTTCTAGTCGAGGCCTTGACCAGGCCTGGTCTAGTCAAGGAATTGCCCAGGCCTGGTTCTAGTCGAGGCCTTGCCCAGGCTTGGTACTAGTCTAGGCCTAGTCCAGGCCTGTTTCTAGACGAGGCCTTGACCAGGCCAGGCTCCAGTTGAGGCATTTCCCAGGCCTGGTTCTAGTCGAGGCCTAGCCCAGGCCTGGTTCTAGTCGAGACCTTGCTCTTGCCTGTTTCTAGTCGAGGCCTAGCCCAGGACTGGTTCTAGTCGAGGCATTGCCGAGGCCTGGTTGTAGTCGAGGCCTGATTCAGGCTCAACTTAGTATATGTGCAGCCTAGTTCAGGCTCAGCCTAGGACACGAGACGCCTGGATCTAGTCAGTCCTTGCCCTGACCTGGTTCTAGGTGAGGCCTAGTCCAGGCCTGGATCTAGTCGAGGCCTTTCCCAGGCCTGGATCTAGTCGAGGCCTTGACCAGGCCTGGTTCTAGTCAAAGAATTGCCCAGGCCTGGTTCTAGTCGAGGCCTTGCCCAGGCTTGGTTCTAGTCGAGGCCTAGTCCACTCCTGGTTCTAGTCAAAGCCTTACCCAGGCCTGGTTCTAGGCGAGGCACCGCAGCCTCAGCAGGGTCATCCTCACTTTGTGCCACGATGTTTTCCTGGCTGAAGGATTTTCCCTCCCCCAGGACCTCACAGAAATGCTCAGCAAATCTGCAAACCTGTTCCTGGGGGTGGGAGATTGGATCACCGTTTTTTCCCCTAATGATGGTAATAGGTGTGGCGCTGCAGGTTACTTTTTTGATGGAGTTAACTAGAGATTTGTGATCACGGGCCACTGAGGCAGACTCCATCTCCTCAGCAACCCGCGACCACCACCCATCCTTGCAGCGCCTCACGGCTCTCCGAACCTCCGAGCGAAGGCTGCGGTAAGCCTCCTCATTCTCTGACGTGGGATTCTGTAGCCGATGACAGTGGGCCTGTCGCTTTTTCTCAACCATCCTTAACACCTCCTCTTTCAGCCAGGGTCTCTGGGGAGGTCTGGACCGCGTACCCAAAGCAGCCATTGCAGCTGCATGAGTCAGTCCTAAACCTCGCCCATTTACCCTCGACATCAGGAGGAGTCGGGGATGATGCCAATCCCAGCCGCAAGCGATGATGAAATTCTCGCTTGCAACTTTCATCAGATAACTGAGACCAGGCCACTTTAGGTTGGAATGGGGTCCTGGGTGTACACCCACAACCGGAGTGGAAGAATGGCAGGGGCATCTTACAGATGACTAGTCGATGGTCAGAGGGCAGATCAGCTCCACGGTAGGTCCTGGTGTCAAGGACATGGGCTCGCATCCGCTGGTCCATCACTATATAGTCAAGCAAATGTTCTTGCTTGGACCCGGCATGCATCCATGATGTTGTGTGGATGCGCCGATGCCGGAACAGCGTGTTGGTAATTACAAGCCCATGGGCTGCACAAAAATCTAGCAGCCTCCTACCGTTGTTATTGAGCTGATCTGGCCCATGCCCTCCAATCATTCCAGACCAGGTGCCAGCATCATGACCAACTCGGGCATTGAAGTCACCCAACATGATGACTCTATCCCGAGGGGCCACTTTAGCCAGCACCTGTGACAGGAGGTCATAGAAGGCATCTGACTCATCGGTTTTGCCTGCATCCCTCCACGGATGTTCATCTTCGGTGGTGGCATAAGTAACCACGACCACCATTCCTCGCCTCCGGTTGATGGGAAGGCGAGCCCAAAGTAGCCTGGGGCTTACAGCTTCCCAAACCTCACCGCCACGCTCCCACGCCCCCTTCATTCTTTTGTTCAAAAGAAGAGCCACACCCTGTTGTTTGGCAGTCTGCTGCCCCGAGTAGAGGACTGTCCACCCCTCATGGTGGCAGGAACCAGAATCGGTCCACCGGACCTCCTGAATGCCACAGAGATCCAGGCGGTACCGGTCCAGCTCCCAACAGAGGAGTGGCAGCCTCTCCTCCGCAGTGAGCGTTCGAACATTCCAGGTGGCCACCCGTAGTGGTTTTTCGTTGTTTCTGGAGGAGCCCCGAGGGTAGAGATTCAATCTCCTGGCTCCGCCAATTGGGGTTTGGCCAGGAGACGTCATATACGCCTGTCCCCCCGGGGCCTCCGGCACAAGCTTATTAGTTATATACTTAATTCGCGGTTTAGTGGTAATTCATTGAAGGTGGAGGGGTTACCAGCCCCTCGCACCCGTCCAGAGCCCCCGTTTAGCCCCTGTGGTGGTCACAGACGCCATGAGGGGAGGAGCCAATCACAATTGGACCTCCCCCCACAGCACTGTCCACGACAGAGTTGCCAGTCCGGCACCTCGAGGAGGTAATGAAAAGCTGTCACATGGAAAGAGCTGTGATCACGGTGATGGTGATGATGGTGGTATTAATATTTTCTGATGTTACCAAGGTTATGATGTTGCTGATGAAGTTTGCCATTGTTTGAATTAAATAATTGAAGCAATGGAGATGTTTGAGTTACTCACATACTCAATCACACACACTCACACATTCACCACTCACAATCACTCATCACCCAGTCACTCATTCACCCACTCACCCACTTATCACTCACTCACCCTCCCACGCACCCACTCACCTCACCCACTCGCCACTCATCCACTCATCCACCCACTCAACCACCCACTAACTCACCAACTCACTCACCCACCCACGCACCCACCCACTCACTCACCCACTCACTCACCCACCCACCTACTCAATCACCCACCCACTCACCCAGTCACTCACCCACTCACAAACTCACTCACCCACTCAACCACCCACTCACTCACTCACTCACCCACTCACTCACCCACCCACTCACCCACTCACTCACCCACCCACCCACCCACGCACCTACCCACTCACTCACTCACCCACCCACCCACCCACCAACGCACCTACCCACTCACTCACCCACCCACCCACCCACGCACCTACCCACTCACTCACTCACCCACCCACCCTCACACAAAACCAACCAGACACTTGTAAACTGAATGCAAATGCTTTATTTGTGTACTTACATCTGAACATTACCCAAAGAATCACCCACAGACTCACCCAGACTCACTCAGACTCACTTAACTCAGCCACAGACTGACTCACAGACTCACCCACAGAGTCACTCACAGACTCACCCACAGACTCACTCACAGACTCACCCAGACTCACTGACAGACTCACCCAAAGCTCCCACCTGTAGCCTTTCGCAGACTGTTGGGGCAAGTGCTGTTAGTAGCGAGTAGCAGCAGCACCTCACTCACCCAATACCCCACCCACTCACTCATCGACTCACTCACTTACCCACAAACCCACCCACTCACTCACCCACTAAGCCACCAGCCCAGCCACTAACCCACTCACTCACCCATTCATTCACCCACCCACTCAACAACCCACTCACCAACCCACTCACTCACCACTCACTCACCCACTCACCCAACCATTCACCCACTCTCTCACCCATTCACCCACTCACCACCCACCCACCCACTCACCAAGCCACTCACTCACCCATTCACCCACTCACTCACCCAGCATAATCGAGGCCTCATTCAGGCTCAACTTAGGATATGTGCGGCCTAGTTCAGGCTCAGCCTAGGATACGAGAGGCCTGGATCTAGTCAGGCATTTCCCAGGCCTGGTTCTAGATGAGGCCTTGCCCAGGCCGGGTTCTAGTAGAGGCCTAGCCCAGGCCTGGATCTAGTCGAGGCCTTGCCCAGCCCTGGTTCTAGTCAATGCATTGTCCAGGCCTGGTTCTAGTCAAAGCATTGCCCAGGCCTGGTTCTAGTCGAGGCCTGAATCGGGCTCAACTTAGGATATGTGCGGCCTAGTTCAGGCTCAGCCTAGGATACGAGAGGCCTGGATCTAGTCAGGCCTTGCCCTGACCTGGTTCTAGGTGAGGCCTAGTCCAGGCCTGGCTCTAGTCGAGGCCTTGCCCAGGCCTGGTTCTAGTCGAGGCCTTGCCCAGGCCTGGTTCTAGTCGAGGCCTTGACCAGGCCTGGTTCTAGTCGAGGCCTAGCCCAGGCCTGGTTCTAGTCGAGGCCTTGACCAGGCCTGGTTCTAGTCGAGGCATTTCCGAGGCCTGGTTCTAGTCGATGCCTGATTCAGGCTCAACTTAGGATATGTGCGGCCTAGTTCAGGCTCAGCCTAGGATACGAGAGGCCTGGATCTAGTCAGGCCTTGCCCTGACCTGGTTCTAGGTGAGGCCTAGTCCAGGCCTGGATCTAGTCGAGGCATTGACCAGGCCTGGTTCTAGTCGAGGCATTGCCGAGGCCTGGTTCTAGTCGATGCCTGATTCTGGCTCAACTTAGGATATGTGCGGCCTAGTTCAGGCTCAGCCTAGGATACGAGAGGCCTGGATCTAGTCAGGCCTTGCCCTGACCTGGTTCTAGGTGAGGCCTAGTCCAGGCCTGGATCTAGTCGAGGCCTTGCCCAGGCCTGGTTCTAGTCGAGGCCTTGCCCAGGCCTGGTTCTAGTCGAAGCCTTCACAGGGCCTGGTTCTAGTCGAGGCCTAGCCCACGCCTGGATCTAGTCGAGGCCTTGACCAGGCCTGGTTCTAGTCAAAGAATTGCCCAGGCCTAGTTCTAGTCGAGGCCTTGCCCAGGCTTGGCACTAGTCGAGGCCTAGTCCAGGCCTAGTTCTAGTCGAGGCCTTGACCAGGCCTGGTTCCAGTTGAGGCATTGCCCAGACCTGGTTCTAGTCGAGGCCTAGCCCAGGCCTGGTTCTATTCGAGGCCTTGCTCTAGCCTGTTTCTAGTCGAGGCCTAGCCCAGGACTGGTTCTAGTCGAGGCCTTGCCCGGGCCTGGTTCTATTCGATGCCTTGCCCAGGCCTGGTTGTAACCGAAGCCTTGCCCAGGCCTGGTTCTTGAAGAGGCCTTGTGCAGGCCTGGTTCTAGTCGAGGACTAGCCCAGGCCTGGTTCTAGTCAATGCATTGTCCAGGCCTGGTTCTAGTCAAAGCATTGCCCAGGCCTGGTTCTAGTCGAGGCCTGAATCGGGCTCAACTTAGGATATGTGCGGCCTAGTTCAGGCTCAGCCTAGGATACGAGAGGCCTGGATCTAGTCAGGCCTTGCCCTGACCTGGTTCTAGGTGAGGCCTAGTCCAAGCCTGGCTCTAGTCGAGGCCTTGCCCAGGCCTGGTTCTAGTCGAGGCCTTGCCCAGGCCTGGTTCTAGTCGAGGCCTTGACCAGGCCTGGTTCTAGTCGAGGCCTAGCCCAGGCCTGGTTCTAGTCGAGGCCTTGACCAGGCCTGGTTCTAGTCGAGGCATTTCCGAGGCCTGGTTCTAGTCGATGCCTGATTCAGGCTCAACTTAGGATATGTGCGGCCTAGTTCAGGCTCAGCCTAGGATACGAGAGGCCTGGATCTAGTCAGGCCTTGCCCTGACCTGGTTCTAGGTGAGGCCTAGTCCAGGCCTGGATCTAGTCGAGGCATTGACCAGGCCTGGTTCTAGTCGAGGCATTGCCGAGGCCTGGTTCTAGTCGACGCCTGATTCAGGCTCAACTTAGGATATGTGCGGCCTAGTTCAGGCTCAGCCTAGGATACGAGAGGCCTGGATCTAGTCAGGCCTTGCCCTGACCTGGTTCTAGGTGAGGCCTAGTCCAGGCCTGGATCTAGTCGAGGCCTTGCCCAGGCCTGGTTCTAGTCGAGGCCTTGCCCAGGCCTGGTTCTAGTCGAAGCCTTCACAGGGCCTGGTTCTAGTCGAGGCCTAGCCCACGCCTGGATCTAGTCGAGGCCTTGACCAGGCCTGGTTCTAGTCAAAGAATTGCCCAGGCCTAGTTCTAGTCGAGGCCTTGCCCAGGCTTGGCACTAGTCGAGGCCTAGTCCAGGCCTAGTTCTAGTCGAGGCCTTGACCAGGCCTGGTTCCATTTGAGGCATTGCCCAGACCTGGTTCTAGTCGAGGCCTAGCCCAGGCCTGGTTCTATTCGAGGCCTTGCTCTAGCCTGTTTCTAGTCGAGGCCTAGCCCAGGACTGGTTCTAGTCGAGGCCTTGCCCGGGCCTGGTTCTATTCGATGCCTTGCCCAGGCCTGGTTGTAACCGAGGCCTTGCCCAGGCCTGGTTCTTGAAGAGGCCTTGTGCAGGCCTGGTTCTAGTCGAGGACTAGCCCAGGCCTGGATCTAGGCGTGGCCTAGCCCAGGCCTGGTTCTAGTCTAAGCCTAGTCCACTCCTGGTTCTAGTCGAGGCCTTACCCAGGCCTGGTTCCAGGCGAGGCCTAGCCCAGGCTTGGTTCTAGTCGAGGCCTAGTCCACTCCTGGTTCTAGTCGAGGCTTTGCCCAGGCCTGGTACTAGTGGAGGCCTAGCCCAGGCCTAGTTCTAGTCGAGGCTTTGCCCAGGGCTAGATCTTCTCGAGGCCTAACCCAGGCCTGGTTGTAGTGGAGGCCTAGCCAAGGGTTTGTTTAAGTCGCATCCTAGCCTAGGCTTGGTTTAAATTGAGGCCTAGCCCAGGCTTGGTTTTAGTCGAGGCCTAGCCCAGGCTTGGTTTAAATTGAGGCCTAGCCCAGGCTTGGTTCTAGTTGAGGCCTAGCCCAGGGTTCGTTCTAGAGGAGGCCTAGCCCAGGCTTGGTTCTAATGGAGGCCTAGCCCAGGGTTCATTCTAGTCGAGGCCTAGCCCAGGCTTGGTCGTAGTGGAGGCCTAGCCCAGGCCTGGTTCTAGTCGAGGCCTAGCCCAGGCCTGGTTCTAGTCGAGGCCTTACCGAGGCCTGGTTCTAGTCGAGGCCTAGTCCACTCCTGGTTCTGGTCGAGGTCTTACCCACGCCTGGTTCTCGGCGAGGCCAGCCAAGTCCTGGTTGTAGTTGAGGCCTAGCCCAGGGTTTGTTTAAGTCGCGGCCTAGCCCAGGCTTGTTTCTATTGGAGTCTGCTGCCCCGAGTAGAGGACTGTCCACCCCTCATGGTGGCAGGAACCAGAATCGGTCCACCGGACCTCCTGAATGCCACAGAGATCCAGGCGGTACCGGTCCAGCTCCCAACAGAGGAGTGGCAGCCTCTCCTCCGCAGTGAGCGTTCGAACATTCCAGGTGGCCACCCGTAGTGGTTTTTCGTTGTTTCTGGAGGAGCCCCGAGGGTAGAGATTCAATCTCCTGGCTCCGCCAATTGGGGTTTGGCCAGGAGACGTCATAGACGCCTGTCCCCCCGGGGCCTCCGGCACAAGCTTATTAGTTATATACTTAATTCGTGGTTTAGTGGTAATTTATTGAAGGTGGAGGGGTTACCAGCCCCTCGCACCCGTCCAGAGCCCCCGTTTAGCCCCTGTGGTGGTCACAGACGCCATGAGGGGAGGAGCCAATCACAATTGGACCTCCCCCCACAGCACTGTCCACGACAGAGTTGCCAGTCCGGCACCTCGAGGAGGTAATGAAAAGCTGTCACATGGAAAGAGCTGTGGTCACGGTGATGGTGATGATGGTGGTATTAATATTTTCTGATGTTACCAAGGTTATGATGTTGCTGATGAAGTTTGCCATTGTTTGAATTAAATAATTGAAGCAATGGAGATGTTTGGAGTTACATACTCAATCACACACACTCACACACTCACCACTCACAATCACTCACTCATCACACACTCATCACCCACTCACTCATTCACCCACTCACCCACTCATCACTCACCCTCCCACGCACCCACTCACCTCACCCACTCGCCACTCATTCACCCACTCATCCACCCACTCACTAACTCACCAACTCACTCACCCACCCACGCACCCACCCACGCACTCACCAAATCACTCACTCACCCACTCACTCACCTCACTCACCCACTCACTCACCCACCCACTCACCCACTCACTCACGCAACCACCCACTCAATCACCCACCCACTCACCCAGTCACTCACCCACTCACAAACTCACTCACCCACTCAACCACCCACTCACTCACTCACTCACCCACTCACCCACCCACTCACCCACTCACTCACCCACCCACCCACGCACCTACCCACTCACCCACTCACTCACTCACCCACCCACCCTCACACAAAACCAACCAGACACTTGTAAACTGAATGCAAATGCTTTATTTGTGTATTTACATCTGAACATTACCCAAAGAATCACTCACAGACTCACCCAGACTCACTCAGACTCACTTAACTCAGCCACAGACTCACTCACAGACTCACCCACAGAGTCACTCACAGACTCACTCACAGACTCACCCAGACTCACTCACAGACTCACCCAAAGCTCCCACCTGTAGCCTTTTGCAGACTGTTGGGGCAAGTGCTGTTAGTAGCGGGTAGCAGCAGCACCTCACTCACCCAATACCCCACCCACTCACTCATCGACTCACTCACTCACTTACCCACAAACCCACCCACTCACTCACCCACTAAGCCACCAGCCCAGCCACTAACCCACTCACTCACCCATTCATTCACCCACCCACTCAACAACCCACTCACTCACCACTCACCCACTCACTCACCCACCCATTCACCCACTCTCTCACCCATTCACCCACTCACCACCCACCCACCCACTCACCCACCCACTCACCAACCCACTCACTCATCCACTCACTCACCCAGCATAATCGAGGCCTCATTCAGGCTCAACTTAGGATATGTGCGGCCTAGTTCAGGCTCAGCCTAGGATACGAGAGGCCTGGATCTAGTCAGGCATTTCCCAGGCCTGGCTCTAGATGAGGCCTTGCCCAGGCCTGGTTCTAGTCGAGGCCTAGCCCAGGCCTGGATCTAGTCGAGGCCTTGCCCAGGTCTGGTTCTAGTCGACGCCTAGCCCAGGCCTGGTTCTAGTCGAGGCCTAGCCCAGGCCTGGTTCTAGTCGAGGCCTAATCCGCTCCTGGTTCTAGTCAAAGTCTTACCCAGGCCTGTTTCTAGGCGAGGCCTAGCCCAGGCTTGGTTCTTGACGAGGCCTTGCCCAGGCCTGGATCCAGGCGAAGCCTAGCCCAGGCCTGGTTCTAGTCGAGGCCTAGTCCACTCCTGGTTCTAGTCGAGGCTTTGCCCAGGCCTGGCACTAGTGGAGGCCTAGCCCAGGCCTAGTTCTAGTCGAGGCTTTGCCCAGGGCTAGATCTTCTCGAGGCCTAACCCAGGCCTGGTTGTAGTGGAGGCCTAGCCCAGGGTTTGTTTAAGTCGCGGCCTAGCCTAGGCTTGGTTAAAATTGAGGCCTAGCCCAGGCTTGGTTTTAGTCGAGGCCTAGCCCAGGCTTGGTTTAAATTGAGGCCTAGCCCAGGCTTGGTTCTAGTTGAGGCCTAGCCCAGGGTTCGTTCTAGAGGAGGCCTAGCCCAGGCTTGGTTCTAATGGAGGCCTAGCCCAGGGTTCATTCTAGTCGAGGCCTAGCCCAGGCTTGGTCGTAGTGGAGGCCTAGCCCAGGCCTGGTTCTAGTCGAGGCCTAGCCCAGGCCTGGTTCTAGTCGAGGCCTTACCGAGGCCTGGTTCTAGTCGAGGCCTAGTCCACTCCTGGTTCTAGTCGAGGTCTTACCCAGGCCTGGTTCTCGGCGAGGCCAGGCACGTCCTGGTTGTAGTTGAGGCCTAGCCCAGCGTTTGTTTAAGTCGCGGCCTAGCCCAGGCTTGTTTCTATTGGAGGCCTAGCCGGGGCTTGGTTTTAGTCGAGGCCTAGCCCAGGCTTGGTTCTAATTGAGGCCTAGCCCAGGCTTGGTTTTAGTCGAGGCTTAGCCCTGGGATTGGTTCTAGTTGAGGCCTAGCGCAGGGTTCGTTCTAGAGGAGGCCTAGCCCAGACTTGGTTCTAGTGGAGGCCTAGCCCAGGGTTCGTTCTAGTCGAGGCCTAGTCTAGGCCTGGTTCTAGTCGAGGCCTTGACCAGGCCTGGTTCCAGTCGAGGCATTGCCCAGCCCTGGTTCTAGTCGAGACCTAGCCCAGGCCTGGTTCTAGTCGAGGCTTTGCCCGGGCCTGGTTGTAACGGAGGCCTTGCCCAGGCCTGGTTCTTGACGATGCCTAGTCCACTCCTGGTTCTAGTCGAGGCCTTACCCAGGCCTCGTTCTGCTCGAGGCCTTACCCAGGCCAGGTTCTAGGCGAGGCCTAGCCCAGGCCTGGTTCTAGTCAAGGCTTTGCCCAGACCTAGATCTTTTCGAGGCCTAACCCAGGCTGTTTGTTGTGGAGGCCTAGCCCAGGGTTCATTCTAGTCGAGGCCTAGCCCAGGCTTGGTTCTAATGGAGGCCTAGCCCAGGGCTTGGTTCTAGTTGAGGCCTAGCCCAGGGTTCTTTCTACTCAAGGCCTAGCCCAGGCTTTGTCGTAGTGGAGGCATAGCCCAGGCCTGGTTCTAGTCGAGGCCTAGCCCAGGCCTGGATCTAGTCGAGGCCTAGTCCAGGCCTGGTTCTAGTCCAAGCCTTCACCAGGCCTGGTTCTAGTCGAGGAATTGCCCAGGCCTGGTTATATTCAAGGCCTGATTGAGGCTCAACTTAGGATATGTGCGACCTAGTTCAGGCTCAGCCTAGAAAACGAGAGGCCTGGATCTAGTCAGGCCTTGCCCTGGCCTGGTTCTAGGTGAGGCCTAGTCCAGGCCTGGATCTGGTCTCGGCCTTGCCCAGGCATGGTACTAGTCGAGGCCTAGTCCAGGCCTGGTTCTAGTCGAGGCCTTGACCAGGCCTGGGTCCAGTCGAGGCATTGCCCAGGCCTGGGTCTAGTCGAGACCTAGCCCAGGCCTGGTTCTAGTCGAGGCCTTGCCCGGGCCTGGTTCTTGTCGAGGCCTTGCCCAGGCCTGGTTCTAGTCGAGGCCTTGCCCGGGCCTGGTTCTTGACAAGGCCTTGCCCAGGCCTGGTTCTAGTCGAGGCCTTGCCCAGGCCTGGTTCTAGTCGAGGCCTTACCCAGGCCTGGTTCTTGAGGAGGCCTTGCCCAGGCTTGGTTCTAGTCGAGGCCTAGTCCACTCCTGGTTCTAGTCAAAGCCTTACCCAGGCCTGGTTCTAGGCGAGGCACCGCAGCCTCAGCAGGGTCATCCTCACTTTGTGCCACGATGTTTTCCTGGCTGAGGGATTTTCCCTCCCCCAGGACCTCACAGAAATGCTCAGCAAATCTGCAAACCTGTTCCTGGGGGTGGGAGATTGGATCACCGTTTTTTCCCCTAATGATGGTAATAGGTGTGGCGCTGCAGGTTACTTTTTTGATGGAGTTAACTAGAGATTTGTGATCACGGGCCACTGAGGCAGACTCCATCTCCTCAGCAACCCGCGACCACCACCCATCCTTGCAGCGCCTCACGGCTCTCCGAACCTCCGAGCGAAGGCTGCGGTAAGCCTCCTCATTCTCTGACGTGGGATTCTGTAGCCGATGACAGTGGGCCTGTCGCTTTTTCTCAACCATCCTTAACACCTCCTCTTTCAGCCAGGGTCTCTGGGGAGGTCTGGACCGCGTACCCAAAGCAGCCATTGCAGCTGCATGAGTCAGTCCTAAACCTCGCCCATTTACCCTCGACATCAGGAGGAGTCGGGGATGATGCCAATCCCAGCCGCAAGCGATGATGAAATTCTCGCTTGCAACTTTCATCAGATAACTGAGACCAGGCCACTTTAGGTTGGAATGGGGTCCTGGGTGTACACCCACCACCGGAGTGGAAGAATGGCAGGGGCATCTTACAGATGACTAGTCGATGGTCAGAGGGCAGATCAGCTCCACGGTAGGTCCTGGTGTCAAGGACATGGGCTCGCATCCGCTGGCCCGTCACTATGTAGTCAAGCAAATGTTCTTGCTTGGACCCGGCATGTATCCATGATGTTGTGTGGATGCGCCGATGCCGGAACAGCGTGTTGGTAATTACAAGCCCATGGGCTGCACAAAAATCTAGCAGCCTCCTACCGTTGTTATTGAGCTGATCTGGCCCATGCCCTCCAATCACTCCAGACCAGGTGCCAGCATCATGACCAACTCGGGCATTGAAGTCACCCAACATGATGACTCTATCCCGAGGGGCCACTTTAGCCAGCACCTGTGACAGGAGGTCATAGAAGGCATCTGACTCATCGGTTTTGCCTGCATCCCTCCACGGATGTTCATCTTCGGTGGTGGCATAAGTAACCACGACCACCATTCCTCGCCTCCGGTTGATGGGAAGGCGAGCCCAAAGTAGCCTGGGGCTTACAGCTTCCCAAACCTCACCGCCACGCTCCCACGCCCCCTTCATTCTTTTGTTCAAAAGAAGAGCCACACCCTGTTGTTTGGCAGTCTGCTGCCCCGAGTAGAGGACTGTCCACCCCTCATGGTGGCAGGAACCAGAATCGGTCCACCGGACCTCCTGAATGCCACAGAGATCCAGGCGGTACCGGTCCAGCTCCCAACAGAGGAGTGGCAGCCTCTCCTCCGCAGTGAGCGTTCGAACATTCCAGGTGGCCACCCGTAGTGGTTTTTCGTTGTTTCTGGAGGAGCCCCGAGGGTAGAGATTCAATCTCCTGGCTCCGCCAATTGGGGTTTGGCCAGGAGACGTCATAGACGCCTGTCCCCCCGGGGCCTCCGGCACAAGCGTATTAGTTATATACTTAATTCGCGGTTTAGTGGTAATTCATTGAAGGTGGAGGGGTTACCAGCCCCTCGCACCCGTCCAGAGCCCCCGTTTAGCCACTGTGGTGGTCACAGACGCCATGAAGGGGAGGAGCCAATCACAATTGGACCTCACCCCACAGCACTGTCCACGACAGAGTTGCCCGTCCGGCACCTGCAAGGAGGTAATGAAAAGCTGTCACATGGAAAGAGCTGTGATCACGGTGATGGTGATGATGGTGGTATTAATATTTTCTGATGTTACCAAGGTTATGATGTTGCTGATGAAGTTTGCCATTGTTTGAATTAAATAATTGAAGCAATGGAGATGTTTGAGTTACTCACATACTCAATCACACACACTCACACACTCACCACTCACAATCACTCAACACCCACTCACTCATTCACCCACTCACCCACATCACTCACTCACCCTCCCACGCACCCACTCACCTCACCCACTCGCCACTCATCCACTCCACCCACTCAACCACCCACTAACTCACCAACTCACTCACCCACCCACGCACCCACCCACTCACTCACCCACTCACTCACCCACCCACCCACTCAATCACCCACCCACTCACCCAGTCACTCACCCACTCACAAACTCACTCACCCACTCAACCACCCACTCACTCACTCACTCACTCACTCACCCACCCACTCACCCACTCACTCACCCACCCACCCACGCACCTACCCACTCACTCACTCACCCACCCACCCACCAACGCACCAGACTCACCCACAGAGTCACTCACAGACTCACCCACAGAGTCACTCACATACTCACCCACAGACTCACTCACAGACTCACCCAGACTCACTCACAGACTCACCCAAAGCTCCCACCTGTAGCCTTTCGCAGACTGTTGGGGCAAGTGCTGTTAGTAGCGAGTAGCAGCAGCACCTCACTCACCCAATACCCCACCCACTCACTCATCGACTCACTCACTTACCCACAAACCCACCCACTCACTCACCCACTAAGCCACCAGCCCAGCCACTAACCCACTCACTCACCCATTCATTCACCCACCCACTCAACAACCCACTCACCAACCCACTCACTCACCACTCACTCACCCACTCACCCAACCATTCACCCACTCTCTCACCCATTCACCCACTCACCACCCACCCACCCACTCACCAAGCCACTCACTCACCCATTCACCCACTCACTCACTCAGCATAATCGAGGCCTCATTCAGGCTCAACTTAGGATATGTGCGGCCTAGTTCAGGCTCAGCCTAGGATACGAGAGGCCTGGATCTAGTCAGGCATTTCCCAGGCCTGGTTCTAGATGAGGCCTTGCCCAGGCCTGGTTCTAGTAGAGGCCTAGCCCAGGCCTGGATCTAGTCGAGGCCTTGCCCAGCCCTGGTTCTAGTCAAAGCATTGTCCAGGCCTGGTTCTAGTCAAAGCATTGCCCAGGCCTGGTTCTAGTCGAGGCCTTGCCCAGGTCTGGTTCTAGTCCAGGCCTGGTTCTAGTCGAGGCCTTGACCAGGCCTGGTTCTAGTCGAGGCATTGCCGAGGCCTGGTTCTAGTCGACGCCTGATTCAGGCTCAACTTATGATATGTGCGGCCTAGTTCAGGCTCAGCCTAGGATACGAGAGGCCTGGATCTAGTCAGGCCTTGCCCTGACCTGGTTCTAGGTGAGGCCTAGTCCAAGCCTGGCTCTAGTCGAGGCCTTGCCCAGGCCTGGTTCTAGTCGAGGCCTTGACCAGGCCTGGTTCTAGTCGAGGCCTTGACCAGGCCTGGTTCTAGTCGAGGCCTAGCCCAGGCCTGGTTCTAGTCGAGGCCTTGACCAGGCCTGGTTCTAGTCGAGGCATTGCCGAGGCCTGGTTCTAGTCGATGCCTGATTCAGGCTCAACTTAGGATATGTGCGGCCTAGTTCAGGCTCAGCCTAGGATACGAGAGGCCTGGATCTAGTCAGGCCTTGCCCTGACCTGGTTCTAGGTGAGGCCTAGTCCAGGCCTGGATCTAGTCGAGGCCTTGCCCGGGCCTGGTTCTAGTCGAGGCCTTGACCAGGCCTGGTTCTAGTCGAGGCATTGCCGAGGCCTCGTTCTAGTCGACGCCTGATTCAGGCTCAACTTAGGATATGTGCGGCCTAGTTCAGGCTCAGCCTAGGATACGAGAGGCCTGGATCTAGTCAGGCCTTGCCCTGACCTGGTTCTAGGTGAGGCCTAGTCCAGGCCTGGATCTAGTCGAGGCCTTGCCCAGGCCTGGTTCTAGTCGAGGCCTTGCCCAGGCCTGGTTGTAGTCGAAGCCTTCACAGGGCCTGGTTCTAGTCGAGGCCTAGCCCACGCCTGGATCTAGTCGAGGCCTTGACCAGGCCTGGTTCTAGTCAAAGAATTGCCCAGGCCTAGTTCTAGTCGAGGCCTTGCCCAGGCTTGGCACTAGTCGAGGCCTAGTCCAGGCCTAGTTCTAGTCGAGGCCTTGACCAGGCCTGGTTCCAGTTGAGGCATTGCCCAGGCCTGGTTCTAGTCGAGGCCTAGCCCAGGCCTGGTTCTAGTCAAGGCCTTGCTCTAGCCTGTTTCTAGTCGAGGCCTAGCCCAGGACTGGTTCTAGTCGAGGCCTTGCCCGGGCCTGGTTCTATTCGATGCCTTGCCCAGGTCTGGTTGTAACCGAGGCCTTGCCCAGGCCTGGTTCTTGAAGAGGCCTTGTGCAGGCCTGGTTCTAGTCGAGGACTAGTCCAGGCCTGGATCTAGGCGTGGCCTAGCCCAGGCCTGGTTCTAGTCTAAGCCTAGTCCACTCCTGGTTCTAGTCGAGGCCTTACCCAGGCCTGGTTCCAGGCGAGGCCTAGCCCAGACTTGGTTCTAGTCGAGGCCTAGTCCACTCCTGGCTCTAGTCGAGGCTTTGCTCAGGCCTGGTACTAGTGGAGGCCTAGCCCAGGCCTAGTTCTAGTCGAGGCTTTGCCCAGGGCTAGATCTTCTCGAGGCCTAACCCAGGCCTGGTTGTAGTGGAGGCCTAGCCCAGGGTTTGTTTAAGTCGCGGCCTAGCCTAGGCTTGGTTTAAATTGAGGCCTAGCCCAGGCTTGGTTTTAGTCGAGGCCTAGCCCAGGCTTGGTTTAAATTGAGGCCTAGCCCAGGCTTGGTTCTAGTTGAGGCCTAGCCCAGGGTTCGTTCTAGAGGAGGCCTAGCCCAGGCTTGGTTCTAATGGAGGCCTAGCCCAGGGTTCATTCTAGTCGAGGCCTAGCCCAGGCTTGGTCGTAGTGGAGGCCTAGCCCAGGCCTGGTTCTAGTCGTGGCCTTACCGAGGCCTGGTTCTAGTCGAGGCCTAGTCCACTCCTGGTTCTAGTCGAGGTCTTACCCAGGCCTGGTTCTCGGCGAGGCCAGCCAAGTCCTGGTTGTAGTTGAGGCCTAGCCCAGGGTTTGTTTAAGTCGCGGCCTAGCCCAGGCTTGTTTCTATTGGAGGCCTAGCCGGGGCTTGGTTTTAGTCGAGGCCTAGCCAAGGCTTGGTTCTAATTGAGGCCTAGCCCAGGCTTGGTTTTAGTCGAGGCTTAGCCCTGGGATTGGTTCTAGTTGAGGCCTAGCGCAGGGTTCGTTCTAGAGGAGGCCTAGCCCAGACTTGGTTCTAGTGGAGGCCTAGCCCAGGGTTCGTTCTAGTCGAGGCCTAGTCTAGGCCTGGTTCTAGTCGAGGCCTTGACCAGGCCTAGTTCCAGTCGAGGCATTGCCCAGCCCTGGTTCTAGTCGAGACCTAGCCCAGGCCTGGTTCTATTCGAGGCTTTGCCCGGGCCTGGTTGTAACGGAGGCCTTGCCCAGGCCTTGTTCTTGACGATGCCTAGTCCACTCCTGGTTCTAGTCGAGGCCTTACCCAGGCCTCGTTCTGCTCGAGGCCCAGCCCAGGCCTGGTTCTAGTCGAGGCCTAGTCCACTCCTGGTTCTAGTCGAGGCCTTACCCAGGCCAGGTTCTAGGCGAGGCCTAGCCCAGGCCTGGTTCTAGTCAAGGCTTTGCCCAGACCTAGATCGTTTCGAGGCCTAACCCAGGCTGTTTGTAGTGGAGGCCTAGCCCAGGGTTCATTCTAGTCGAGGCCTAGCCCAGGCTTGGTTCTAATAGAGGCCTAGCCCAGGGCTTGGTTCTAGTTGAGGCCTAGCCCAGGGTTCTTTCTAGTCAAGGCCTAGCCCAGGCTTGGTCGTAGTGGAGGCATAGCCCAGGCCTGGTTCTAGTCGAGGCCTAGCCCAGGCCTGGATCTAGGCGAGGCCTAGTCCAGGCCTGGTTCTAGTCGAGGCCTAGTCCAGGCCTGGTTCTAGTCGAGGCCTAGTCCAGGCCTGGTTCTAGTCGAAGCCTTCACCAGGCCTGGTTCTAGTCGAGGAATTGCCCAGGCCTGGTTATATTCAAGGCCTGATTGAGGCTCAACTTAGGATATGTGCGACCTAGTTCAGGCTCAGCCTAGAAAACGAGAGGCCTGGATCTAGTCAGGCCTTGCCCTGGCCTGGTTCTAGGTGAGGCCTAGTCCAGGCCTGGATCTGGTCTCGGCCTTGCCCAGGCATGGTACTAGTCGAGGCCTAGTCCAGGCGTGGTTCTAGTCGAGGCCTTGACCAGGCCTAGGTCCAGTCGAGGCATTGCCCAGGCCTGGGTCTAGTCGAGACCTAGCCCAGGCCTGGTTCTAGTCGAGGCCTTGCCCGGGCCTGGTTCTTGTCGAGGCCTTGCCCAGGCCTGGTTCTAGTCGAGGCCTTGCCCGGGCCTGGTTCTTGACAAGGCCTTGCCCAGGCCTGGTTCTAGTCGAGGCCTTGCCCAGGCCTGGTTCTAGTCGAGGCCTTACCCAGGCCTGGTTCTTGACGAGGCCTTGCCCAGGCTTGGTTCTAGTCGAGGCCTAGTCCACTCCTGGTTCTAGTCAAAGCCTTACCCAGGCCTGGTTCTAGGCGAGGCACCGCAGCCTCAGCAGGGTCATCCTCACTTTGTGCCACGATGTTTTCCTGGCTGAGGGATTTTCCCTCCCCCAGGACCTCACAGAAATGCTCAGCAAATCTGCAAACCTGTTCCTGGGGGTGGGAGATTGGATCACCGTTTTTTCCCCTAATGATGGTAATAGGTGTGGCGCTGCAGGTTACTTTTTTGATGGAGTTAACTAGAGATTTGTGATCACGGGCCACTGAGGCAGACTCCATCTCCTCAGCAACCCGCGACCACCACCCATCCTTGCAGCGCCTCACGGCTCTCCGAACCTCCGAGCGAAGGCTGCGGTAAGCCTCCTCATTCTCTGACGTGGGATTCTGTAGCCGATGACAGTGGGCCTGTCGCTTTTTCTCAACCATCCTTAACACCTCCTCTTTCAGCCAGGGTCTCTGGGGAGGTCTGGACCGCGTACCCAAAGCAGCCATTGCAGCTGCATGAGTCAGTCCTAAACCTCGCCCATTTACCCTCGACATCAGGAGGAGTCGGGGATGATGCCAATCCCAGCCGCAAGCGATGATGAAATTCTCGCTTGCAACTTTCATCAGATAACTGAGACCAGGCCACTTTAGGTTGGAATGGGGTCCTGGGTGTACACCCACCACCGGAGTGGAAGAATGGCAGGGGCATCTTACAGATGACTAGTCGATGGTCAGAGGGCAGATCAGCTCCACGGTAGGTCCTGGTGTCAAGGACATGGGCTCGCATCCGCTGGCCCGTCACTATGTAGTCAAGCAAATGTTCTTGCTTGGACCCGGCATGCATCCATGATGTTGTGTGGATGCGCCGATGCCGGAACAGCGTGTTGGTAATTACAAGCCCATGGGCTGCACAAAAATCTAGCAGCCTCCTACCGTTGTTATTGAGCTGATCTGGCCCATGCCCTCCAATCACTCCAGACCAGGTGCCAGCATCATGACCAACTCGGGCATTGAAGTCACCCAACATGATGACTCTATCCCGAGGGGCCACTTTAGCCAGCACCTGTGACAGGAGGTCATAGAAGGCATCTGACTCATCGGTTTTGCCTGCATCCCTCCACGGATGTTCATCTTCGGTGGTGGCATAAGTAACCACGACCACCATTCCTCGCTTCCGGTTGATGGGAAGGCGAGCCCAAAGTAGCCTGGGGCTTACAGCTTCCCAAACCTCACCGCCACGCTCCCACGCCCCCTTCATTCTTTTGTTCAAAAGAAGAGCCACACCCTGTTGTTTGGCAGTCTGCTGCCCCGAGTAGAGGACTGTCCACCCCTCATGGTGGCAGGAACCAGAATCGGTCCACCGGACCTCCTGAATGCCACAGAGATCCAGGCGGTACCGGTCCAGCTCCCAACAGAGGAGTGGCAGCCTCTCCTCCGCAGTGAGCGTTCGAACATTCCAGGTGGCCACCCGTAGTGGTTTTTCGTTGTTTCTGGAGGAGCCCCGAGGGTAGAGATTCAATCTCCTGGCTCCGCCAATTGGGGTTTGGCCAGGAGACGTCATAGACGCCTGTCCCCCCGGGGCCTCCGGCACAAGCGTATTAGTTATATACTTAATTCGCGGTTTAGTGGTAATTCATTGAAGGTGGAGGGGTTACCAGCCCCTCGCACCCGTCCAGAGCCCCCGTTTAGCCACTGTGGTGGTCACAGACGCCATAAGGGGAGGAGCCAATCAAAATTGGACCTCACCCCACAGCACTGTCCACGACAGAGTTGCCCGTCCGGCACTGCAAGGAGGTAATGAAAAGCTGTCACATGGAAAGAGCTGTGATCACGGTGATGGTGATGATGGTGGTATTAATATTTTCTGATGTTACCAAGGTTATGATGTTGCTGATGAAGTTTGCCATTGTTTGAATTAAATAATTGAAGCAATGGAGATGTTTGGAGTTACATACTCAATCACACACACTCACACACTCACCACTCACAATCACTCACTCATCACACACTCATCACCCACTCACTCATTCACCCACTCACCCACCCATCACTCACTCACCCTCCCACGCACCCACTCACCTCACCCACTCGCCATTCATCCACTCATCCACCCACTAACTCACCAACTCACACACCCACCCACGCACCCACCCACGCACTCACCCACTCACTCACTCACCCACCCACTCACTCACTCACCCACCCACCCACTCACCCACTCACTCACCCACCCACTCACCCAATCACTCACCCACCCAACCACTCAATCACCCACCCACTCACCCAGTCACTCACCCACTCACTCACCCACCCACTCACTCACCCACCCACCCACGCACCTACTCACTCACTCACTCACCCACCCTCACACAAAACCAACCAGACACTTGTAAACTGAATGCAAATGCTTTATTTGTGTATTTACATCTGAACATTACCCAAAGAATCACTCACAGACTCACCCAGACTCACTCAGACTCACTTAACTCAGCCACAGACTGACTCACAGACTCACCCACAGAGTCACTCACAGACTCACCCACAGACTCACTCACAGACTCACCCAGACTCACTCACAGACTCACCCAAAGCTCCCACCTGTAGCCTTTCGCAGACTGTTGGGGCAAGTGCTGTTAGTAGCGATTAGCAGCAGCACCTCACTCACCCAATACCCCACCCACTCACTCATCGACTCACTCACTCACTTACCCACAAACCCACCCACTCACTCACCCACTAAGCCACCAGCCCAGCCACTAACCCACTCACTCACCCATTCATTCACCCACCCACTCAACAACCCACTCACTCACCACTCACCCACTCACTCACCCACCCATTCACCCACTCTCTCACCCATTCACCCACTCACCACCCACCCACCCACTCACCCACCCACTCACCAACCCACTCACTCACCCACTCACTCACCCAGCATAATCGAGGCCTCATTCAGGCTCAACTTAGGATATGTGCGGCCTAGTTCAGGCTCAGCCTAGGATACGAGAGGCCTGGATCTAGTCAGGCATTTCCCAGGCCTGGCTCTAGATGAGGCCTTGCCCAGGCCTGGTTCTAGTCGAGGCCTAGCCCAGGCCTGGATCTAGTCGAGGCCTTGCCCAGGTCTGGATCTAGTCGACGCCTAGCCCAGGCCTGGATCTAGTCGAGGCCTTGCCCAGGCCTGGTTCTAGTCAAAACATTGCCCAGGCCTGGTTCTAGTCGAGACCTTGCCCAGGTCTGGTTCTAGTCCATGCCTAGTCCAGGCCTGGTTCTAGTCGAGGCATTGCCGAGGCCTGGTTCTAGTCGAGGCCTGATTCAGGCTCAACTTATGATATGTGCGGCCTAGTTCAGGCTCAGCCTAGGATACGAGAGGCCTGGATATAGTCAGGCCTTGCCCTGACCTGGTTCTAGGTGAGGCCTAGTCCAGGCCTGGATCTAGTCGAGGCCTTGCCCAGGCCTGGATCTAGTCGAGGCCTTGCCCAAGCCTGGTTCTAGTCGAGGCCTTGACCAGGCCTGGTTCTAGTCGAGGCCTAGCCGGGGCTTGGTTTTAGTCGAGGCCTAGCCAAGGCTTGGTTCTAATTGAGGCCTAGCCCAGGCTTGGTTTTAGTCGAGGCTTAGCCCTGGGATTGGTTCTAGTTGAGGCCTAGCGCAGGGTTCGTTCTAGAGGAGGCCTAGCCCAGACTTGGTTCTAGTGGAGGCCTAGCCCAGGGTTCGTTCTAGTCGAGGCCTAGTCTAGGCCTGGTTCTAGTCGAGGCCTTGACCAGGCCTGGTTCCAGTCGAGGCATTGCCCAGCCCTGGTTCTAGTCGAGACCTAGCCCAGGCCTGGTTCTATTCGAGGCTTTGCCCGGGCCTGGTTGTAACGGAGGCCTTGCCCAGGCCTGGTTCTTGACGATGCCTAGTCCACTCCTGGTTCTAGTCGAGGCCTTACCCAGGCCTCGTTCTGCTCGAGGCCCAGCCCAGGCCTGGTTCTAGTCGAGGCCTAGTCCACTCCTGGTTCTAGTCGAGGCCTTACCCAGGCCAGGTTCTAGGCGAGGCCTAGCCCAGGCCTGGTTCTAGTCAAGGCTTTGCCCAGACCTAGATCGTTTCGAGGCCTAACCCAGGCTGTTTGTAGTGGAGGCCTAGCCCAGGGTTCATTCTAGTCGAGGCCTAGCCCAGGCTTGGTTCTAATAGAGGCCTAGCCCAGGGCTTGGTTCTAGTTGAGGCCTAGCCCAGGGTTCTTTCTAGTCAAGGCCTAGCCCAGGCTTGGTCGTAGTGGAGGCATAGCCCAGGCCTGGTTCTAGTCGAGGCCTAGCCCAGGCCTGGATCTAGGCGAGGCCTAGTCCAGGCCTGGTTCTAGTCGAGGCCTAGTCCAGGCCTGGTTCTAGTCGAGGCCTAGTCCAGGCCTGGTTCTAGTCGAAGCCTTCACCTGGCCTGGTTCTAGTCGAGGAATTGCCCAGGCCTGGTTATATTCAAGGCCTGATTGAGGCTCAACTTAGGATATGTGCGACCTAGTTCAGGCTCAGCCTAGAAAACGAGAGGCCTGGAACTAGTCAGGCCTTGCCCTGGCCTGGTTCTAGGTGAGGCCTAGTCCAGGCCTGGATCTGGTCTCGGCCTTGCCCAGGCATGGTACTAGTCGAGGCCTAGTCCAGGCCTGGTTCTAGTCGAGGCCTTGACCAAGCCTGGGTCCAGTCGAGGCATTGCCCAGGCCTGGGTCTAGTCGAGACCTAGCCCAAGCCTGGTTCTAGTCGAGGCCTTGCCCGGGCCTGGTTCTTGTCGAGGCCTTGCCCAGGCCTGGTTCTAGTCGAGGCCTTGCCCGGGCCTGGTTCTTGACAAGGCCTTGCCCAGGCCTGGTTCTAGTCGAGGCCTTGCCCAGGCCTGGTTCTAGTCGAGGCCTTACCCAGGCCTGGTTCTTGACGAGGCCTTGCCCAGGCTTGGTTCTAGTCGAGGCCTAGTCCACTCCTGGTTCTAGTCAAAGCCTTACCCAGGCTTGGTTCTAGGCGAGGCACCGCAGCCTAAGCAGGGTCATCCTCACTTTGTGCCACGATGTTTTCCTGGCTGAGGGATTTTCCCTCCCCCAGGACCTCACAGAAATGCTCAGCAAATCTGCAAACCTGTTCCTGGGGGTGGGAGATTGGATCACCGTTTTTTCCCCTAATGATGGTAATAGGTGTGGCGCTGCAGGTTACTTTTTTGATGGAGTTAACTAGAGATTTGTGATCACGGGCCACTGAGGCAGACTCCATCTCCTCAGCAACCCGCGACCACCACCCATCCTTGCAGCGCCTCACGGCTCTCCGAACCTCCGAGCGAAGGCTGCGGTAAGCCTCCTCATTCTCTGACGTGGGATTCTGTAGCCGATGACAGTGGGCCTGTCGCTTTTTCTCAACCATCCTTAACACCTCCTCTTTCAGCCAGGGTCTCTGGGGAGGTCTGGACCGCGTACCCAAAGCAGCCATTGCAGCTGCATGAGTCAGTCCTAAACCTCGCCCATTTACCCTCGACATCAGGAGGAGTCGGGGATGATGCCAATCCCAGCCGCAAGCGATGATGAAATTCTCGCTTGCAACTTTCATCAGATAACTGAGACCAGGCCACTTTAGGTTGGAATGGGGTCCTGGGTGTACACCCACCACCGGAGTGGAAGAATGGCAGGGGCATCTTACAGATGACTAGTCGATGGTCAGAGGGCAGATCAGCTCCACGGTAGGTCCTGGTGTCAAGGACATGGGCTCGCATCCGCTGGCCCGTCACTATGTAGTCAAGCAAATGTTCTTGCTTGGACCCGGCATGCATCCATGATGTTGTGTGGATGCGCCGATGCCGGAACAGCGTGTTGGTAATTACAAGCCCATGGGCTGCACAAAAATCTAGCAGCCTCCTACCGTTGTTATTGAGCTGATCTGGCCCATGCCCTCCAATCACTCCAGACCAGGTGCCAGCATCATGACCAACTCGGGCATTGAAGTCACCCAACATGATGACTCTATCCCGAGGGGCCACTTTAGCCAGCACCTGTGACAGGAGGTCATAGAAGGCATCTGACTCATCGGTTTTGCCTGCATCCCTCCACGGATGTTCATCTTCGGTGGTGGCATAAGTAACCACGACCACCATTCCTCGCCTCCGGTTGATGGGAAGGCGAGCCCAAAGTAGCCTGGGGCTTACAGCTTCCCAAACCTCACCGCCACGCTCCCACGCCCCCTTCATTCTTTTGTTCAAAAGAAGAGCCACACCCTGTTGTTTGGCAGTCTGCTGCCCCGAGTAGAGGACTGTCCACCCCTCATGGTGGCAGGAACCAGAATCGGTCCACCGGACCTCCTGAATGCCACAGAGATCCAGGCGGTACCGGTCCAGCTCCCAACAGAGGAGTGGCAGCCTCTCCTCCGCAGTGAGCGTTCGAACATTCCAGGTGGCCACCCGTAGTGGTTTTTCGTTGTTTCTGGAGGAGCCCCGAGTGTAGAGATTCAATCTCCTGGCTCCGCCAATTGGGGTTTGGCCAGGAGACGTCATAGACGCCTGTCCCCCCGGGGCCTCCGGCACAAGCTTATTAGTTATATACTTAATTCGCGGTTTAGTGGTAATTCATTGAAGGTGGAGGGGTTACCAGCCCCTCGCACCCGTCCAAAGCCCCCGTTTAGCCCCTGTGGTGGTCACAGACGCCATGAGGGGAGGAGCCAATCACAATTGGACCTCCCCCCACAGCACTGTCCACGACAGAGTTGCCAGTCCGGCACCGCGAGGAGGTAATGAAAAGCTGTCACATGGAAAGAGCTGTGATCACGGTGATGGTGATGATGGTGGTATTAATATTTTCTGATGTTACCAAGGTTATGATGTTGCTGATGAAGTTGCCATTGTTTGAATTAAATAATTGAAGCAATGGAGATGTTTGGAGTTACATACTCAATCACACACACTCACACACTCACCACTCACAATCACTCACTCATCACACACTCATCACCCACTCACTCATTCACCCACTCACCCACCCATCACTCACTCACCCTCCCACGCACCCACTCACCTCACCCACTCGCCATTCATCCACTCATCCACCCACTAACTCACCAACTCACACACCCACCCACGCACCCACCCACGCACTCACCCACTCACTCACTCACACACTCACTTACCTCACTCACCCACTCACTCACCCACCCACTCACCCAATCACTCACCCATCCAACCACTCAATCACCCACCCACTCACCCAGTCACTCACCCACTCACTCACCCACCCACTCACTCACCCACCCACCCACGCACCTACTCACTCACTCACTCACCCACCCACCCTCACACAAAACCAACCAGACACTTGTAAACTGAATGCAAATGCTTTATTTGTGTATTTACATCTGAACATTACCCAAAGAATCACTCACAGACTCACCCAGACTCACTCAGACTTACTTAACTCAGCCACAGTCTCACTCACAGACTCACCCACAGAGTCACTCACAGACTCACTCACAGACTCACCCAGACTCACTCACAGACTCACCCAAAGCTCCCACCTGTAGCCTTTCGCAGACTGCTGGGGCAAGTGCTGTTAGTAGCGGGTAGCAGCAGCACCTCACTCACCCAATACCCCACCCACTCACTCATCGACTCACTCACTCACTTACCCACAAACCCACCCACTCACTCACCCACTAAGCCACCAGCCCAGCCACTAACCCACTCACTCACCCACCCATTCACCCACTCTCTCACCCATTCACCCACTCACCACCCACCCACTCACCCACCCACTCACCAACCCACTCACTCACCCACTCACTCACCCAGCATAATCGAGGCCTCATTCAGGCTCAACTTAGGATATGTGCGGCCTAGTTCAGGCTCAGCCTAGGATACGAGAGGCCTGGATCTAGTCAGGCATTTCCCAGGCCTGGCTCTAGATGAGGCCTTGCCCAGGCCTGGTTCTAGTCGAGGCCTAGCCCAGGCCTGGATCTAGTCGAGGCCTTGCCCAGGTCTGGTTCTAGTCGACGCCTAGCCCAGGCCTGGATCTAGTCGAGGCCTTGCGCAGGCCTGGTTCTAGTCAAAACATTGCCCAGGCCTGGTTCTAGTCGAGACCTTGCCCAGGTCTGGTTCTAGTACAGGCCTAGTCCAGGCCTGGTTCTAGTCGAGGCATTGCCGAGGCCTGGTTCTAGTCGAGGCCTGATTCAGGCTCAACTTATGATATGTGCGGCCTAGTTCAGGCTCAGCCTAGGATACGAGAGGCCTGGATCTAGTCAGGCCTTGCCCTGACCTGGTTCTAGGTGAGGCCTAGTCCAGGCCTGTATCTAGTCGAGGCCTTGCCCAGGCCTGGTTCTAGTCGAGGCCTTGCCCAGGCCTGGTTCTAGTCGAGGCCTTGACCAGGCCTGGTTCTAGTCGAGGCCTAGCCCAGGCCTGGTTCTAGTCGAGGCCTTGAGCAGGTCTGGTTCTAGTCAAAGAATTGCCCAGGCCTAGTTCTAGTCGAGGCCTTGCCCAGGCTTGGCACTAGTCGAGGCCTAGCCCAGGCTTGGTTCTAGTCGAGGCCTAGTCCACTCCTGGTTCTAGTCGAGGTCTTACCCAGGCCTGTTCTAGTCGAGACCTAGCCCAGGCCTGGATCTAGTCGAGGCTTTGCCCGGGCCTGGTTGTGAGCGAGGCCTTGCCCAGGCCAGGTTCTTGACGATGCCTTGCCCAGGCCTCGTTCTAGTCGAGGCCTAGCCCAGGCCTGGTTCTAGGCGAGGCCTAGCCCAGGCCTGGTTCTTGACGAGGCCTTGCCCAGGCCTGTTTCTAGTCGAGGCCTAGCCCAAGCCTGGTTCTAGTCGAGGCCTAGTCCACTCCTGGTTCTAGTCGAGGCCTTACCCAGGTCTGGTTCTAGGCGAGGCCTAGCCCAGGCCTGGTTCTAGTCGAGGCCTGGCCCAGGCCTGGTTCTAGTCGAGGCCTAGTCCACTCCTGGTTTTAGTCGAGGCCTTACCCAGGCCTTGCTCTAGGCGAGGCCTAGCCCAGGCCTGGTTCTAGTCGAGGCTTCACCCAGGCCTAGATCTTTTCGAGGCCTAACCCAGGCTGGTTGTAGTGGAGGCCTAGCCCAGGGTTCATTCTAGTCGAGGTTTAGCCCAGGCTTGGTTCTAATGGAGGCCTAGCCCAGGCTTGGTTCTATTGGAGACCTAGCCCAGCGTTCATTCTAATCGAGGCCTAGCCCAGGCTTGTTTCTAGTGGAGGCCTAGCCCAGGTTTCTTTCTAGTCGAGGCCTAGCCCAGGCTTGGTCGTAGAGGAGGCATAGCCCAGGGTTCTTTCTAGTCGAGGCCTAGCCCAGGCTTGGTCGTAGTGGAGGCCTAGCCCAGGCCTGGTTCTAGTCGAGGCCTAGTCCACTCCTGGTTTTAGTCGAGGCCTTACCCAGGCCTTGCTCTAGGCGAGGCCTAGCCCAGGCCTGGTTCTAGTCGAGGCTTTGCCCAGGCCTAGATCTTTTCGAGGCCTAACCCAGGCTGTTTGTAGTGGAGGCCTAGCCCAGGGTTCATTCTAGTCGAGGTTTAGCCCAGGCTTGGTTCTAATGGAGGCCTAGCCCAGGCTTGGTTCTATTGGAGACCTAGCCCAGCGTTCATTCTAATCGAGGCCTAGCCCAGGCTTGGTTCTAGTGGAGGCCTAGCCCAGGCTTGGTTCTAGTGGAGGCCTAGCCCAGGCCTGGTTCTAGTCGAGGCCTAGCCCAGGCCTGTATCTAGTGGAGGCCTAGTCCAGGCCTGGTTCTAGTCGAGGCCTTGACCAGGCCTGGTTCTAGTCGAGGCATTGCCCAGGCCTGGTTCTAGTCGAGGCCTGATTCAGGCTCAACTTAGGATATGTGCGGCCTAGTTCAGGCTCAACCTAGGATACGAGAGGCCTGGATCTAGTCAGGCCTTGCCCTGGCCTGGTTCTAGGTGAGGCCTAGTCCAGGCCTGGATCTAGTCTCGGCCTTGCCCAGGCATGGTTCTAGTCGAGGCCTAGTCCAGGCCTGGTTCTAGTCGAGGCCTTGACCAGGCCTGGTTCTAGTCAAAGCATTGCCCAGGCCTGGTTCTAGTCGAGGCATAGCCCAGGCCTGGTTCTAGTCGAGGCCTTGACCAGGCCTGGTTCTAGTCAAAGCATTGCCCAGGCCTGGTTCTAGGCGAGGCCTAGCCCAGGCCTGGTTCTTGAAGAGGCCTTGTGCAGGCCTGGTTCTATTCGAGGACTAGCCCAGGTCTGGATCTAGGCGAGGCCTAGCCCAGGCCTGGTTCTAGTCGAGGCCTAGCCCAGGCTTGGATCTATTGGAGGCCTAGCCCAGGCTTGGCTCTAGTCGAGGCCTAGCCCAGGCTGTTGAGCCTCCCTCCGCCTGCGCAGCCTTCGTCGTAGCGAGCAGCCTGCTGTGCCACTCACTCACCTCACCCACTCACCACTCACCTCACCCATCCACTCACTCACCCATCCACTCACCTCACCCACCCATTCACCACTCACCTCACCCACCCATTCACCACTCACCTCCCCCACCCACTCACTCACCACTCACATCACCCATCCACTCATCACTCACCTCACCCATCCACTCACCACTCACCCATTCACTCACCACTCACCTCACCCATCCACTCACCACTCACCCATCCACTCACCACTCACTCACCCATCCACTCACCACTCACCCATCCACTTACCAATCACTCACCCATCCACTCACCACTCACCTCACCCACCCACTCACCACTCACCCATTCACTCACCACTCACTCACCCATCCACTCACCACTCACTCACCCATCCACTCACCACTCACCTCACCCACCCACTCACCACTCACTCACCACTCACCCATTCACTCACCACTCACCTCACCCATCCACTCACCACTCACCCATCCACTCACCACTCACTCACCCATCCACTCACCACTCACCCATCCACTTACCAATCACTCACCCATCCACTCACCACTCACCTCACCCACCCACTCACCACTCACCCATTCACTCACCACTCACTCACCCATCCACTCACCACTCACTCACCCATCCACTCACCACTCACCTCACCCACCCACTCACCACTCACTCACCACTCACCCATCCACTCACCAGTAACTCACCCATCCACTCACCACTCACCTCACCCACCCACTCACCACTCACCTCACCCACCCACTCACCACTCACCCATCCACTCATCACTCACTCACCTCACCCACCCATTCACCACTCACCCATCCACTCACTCACCACTCACTCACCCATCCACTCACCACTCACCCACCCATCCACTCACCAATCACTCACCCATCCACTCACCAATCACTCACCCATCCACTCACCCGCTCACCCACTCATCCACTCACCACTCACCCATCCACTCACCACTCACTCATCTCACCCACCCATTCACGACCCATCCACTCACCCACTCACCACTCACTCACCCATCCAATCACTCACCCATCCACTCACTCACCCATCCACTCACCCCACTCACCAATCCACTCACCTCACCCACCCACGACTCACCCACTCACCATTCACCCACCCATCCACTCACCCACCCATCCACTCACCACTCACCCATCCACTCACCCCACTCACCTCACCCACTCACCACTCACCCATCCACTCACCACTCACTCACCTCACCCACCCACTCACCACTCACCCACCCACTCACGACTCACCCACCCATCCACTCACCACTCACCTCACCCACCCACTCACGACTCACCACTCACTCACTCACCACTCAATCACCCATCCACTCATCACTCACTCATCCACTCATCACCCACTCACGACTCACCCACTCAATGACCCACTCAGTCAGCCACCCACTCACCCACCCAATCACGACTCACCCACTCACCCACCCATCCACTCACCACTCACCCATCCACTCACCTCATCCACTCACCACTCACCCATCCACTCACCACTCACTCACCTCACCCACCCACTCACTCATCTCACCCACCCACTCACCACTCACCCACCCATCCACTCAAGACTCACCCACTCACCACTCACCCACCCATCCACTCACCACTCACCCATCCACTCACCACTCAATCACCCATCCACTCACCACTCATTCATCCACTCACCACCCACTCACGACTCACCCACTCACCACTCACTGACCCACTCAGCCACCCACTCACCCACCCACCCACCCACACAGAGAAAGCAGGGAGTCTGTGTGGTAGTGAATTATATTCAGATTTAATAATGGCCAGCGTGCCTGGCAAGGCAATGTTGAATAATCCTTGCCAGGACCTTTCCCGGCACACTGAAGAGTGAGATGCCCCTGTAGTTGTTACAGTCTGTGCGGTCCCCCTTCTTAAAAAGGGGGACCACCAGGGCATCCTTCCAATCCTGCAGAACCCGTCCAGTGGTCCAGACTGTTGTTATGATGTCATATAGGGCAGTCTGTGCACAAACGCCGCCCTCCCTCAGCATTTCGCTTGGGAGATCATCTCTGCCCGGTGCCTTTCCTGGTCTCAGACTCCGGATCGCCTTCAGTACTTCTTCAAAAGATGGCACCTCAGCCAGCCACTCACAGGGGGTGACTTCTTCCAATATTTGAGGCACCGCAGCCTCAGCAGGGTCATCCTCACTTTGTGCCACGATGTTTTCCAGGCTTAGGGATTTTCCCTCCCCCAGGACCTCACAGAAATGCTCAGCAAATCTGCAAACCTGTTCCTGGGGGTTGGAGATTGGGTCACCGTTTTTTCCCGTAATGATGGTAATAGGTGTGGTGCTGCAGATTACTTTTTGATGGAGTTAAATAGAGATTTGTGATCACGGGCCACTGAGGCAGAATCCATCTTCTCAGCAACCCGCGACCACCACCCATCCTTGCAGCGCCTCACGGCTCTCCGAACCTCCGAGCGAAGGCTGCGGTAAGCCTCCTCATTCTCTGACGTGGGATTCTGTAGCCGATGACAGTGGGCCTGTCGCTTTTTCTGAACCATCCTGAACACCTCCTCTGTCAGCCAGGGTCTCTGGGGAGGTCTGGACCGCGTACCCAAAGCAGCCATTGCAGCTGCATGAGTCACAGTCCTAAACCTCGCCCATTTACCCTCGACATCAGGAGGAGTCGGGGACGATGCCAATCCCAGCTGCAAGCGATGATGAAATTCTCGCTTGCAACTTTCATCAAATAACTGAGACCAGGCCACTTTAGGTTGAAATGGGGTCCTGGGTGTACACCCACCACCGGAGTGGAAGAATGGCAGGCGCATCTTACAGATGACTAGTCGATGGTCAGAGGGCAGATCAGCTCCACGGTAGGTCCTGATGTCAAGGACATGGGCTCGCATCCGCTGGTCCGTCACTATGTAGTCCAGCAGATGTTCTTGCTTGGACCCGGCATGCATCCATGATGTTGTGTGGATGCGCCGATGCCGGAACAGCGTGTTGGTAATTACAAGCCCATGGGCTGCACAAAAATCTAGCAGCCTCCTACCGTTGTTATTGAGCTGATCTGGCCCATGCCCTCCAATCACTCCAGACCAGGTCCCAGAGTCATGAACAACTCGGGTATTGAAGTCACCCACCAAGATGACTCTATCCCGAGGGGCCACTTTAGCCAGCACCTGTGACAGGAGGTCATAGAAGGCATCTGACTCATCGGCTTTGCCTGCATCCCTCCACGGATGTTCATCTTCGGTGGGGGCATAAGTAACCACGACCACCATTCCTCGCCTCCGGTTGATGGGAAGGCGAGCCCAAAGTACCCTGGGGCTTACAGCTTCCCACACCTCACCGCCACGCTCTCACGCCCCCTACATTATTTTGTTCAAAAGAAGAGCCACACCCTGTTGTTTGGCAGTCTGCTGCCCCGAGTAGAGGACTGTCCACCCCTCATGGTGGCAGGAGCCAGAGCTGGTCCACCGGACCTCCTAAATGCCACATAGATCCAGGTGGTACCGGTCCAGCTCCCGACAGAGGAGTGGCAGCCTCTCCTCCGCAGTGAGCATTCGAACATTCCATGTGGCCACCCATAATGGCTTTTCGTTGTTTCTGGAAGAGCCCCGAGGGTAGATATTCAATCTCCTGGCTCCGCCAATTGGGATTTGGCCAGGAAACGTCATAGACGCCTGGCCCCCCGGGGCCTCCGGCACAAGCTTATTAGTTATATACTTAATTACCGGTTTAGTGGTAATTCATTGAAGGTGGAGTGGTTACCAGCCCCTCGCACCCGTCCAGAGCCCCCGTTTAGCCACTGTGGTGGTCACAGACGCCATGAGGGGAGGAGCCAATCACAATTGGCCCTCCCCCCACAGCACTGTCCACGACAGAGTTGCCAGTCCGGCACCGCGAGGAGGTAATGAAAAGCTGTCACATGGAAAGAGCTGTGATCACGGTGATGGTGATGATGGTGGTATTAATATTTTCTGATGTTACCAAGGTTATGATGTTGCTGATGAAGTTTGCCATTGTTTGAATTAAATAATTGAAGCAATGGAGATGTTTGGAGTTACATACTCAATCACACACACAAACTCACCACTCACAATCACTCACTCATCACACACTCATCACCCACTCACTCATTCACCCACTCACCCACTCATCACTCACGCTCCCACGCACCCACTCACCTCACCCACTCGCCACTCATTCACCCACTCATCCACCCACTCACTAACTCACCAACTCACTCACCCACCCACGCACCCACTCACTCACTCACCAAATCACTCACTCACCCACTCACTCACCTCACTCACCCACTCACTCACCCACCCACTCACCCACTCACTCACGCAACCACCCACTCAATCACCCACCCAGTCACTCACCCACTCACAAACTCACTCACCCACTCAACCACCCACTCACTCACTCACCCACTCACCCACCCACTCACCCACTCACTCACCCACCCACCCACGCACCTACCCACTCACCCACTCACTCACTCACCCACCCACCCTCACACAAAACCAACCAGACACTTGTAAACTGAATGCAAATGCTTTATTTGTGTATTTACATCTGAACATTACCCAAAGAATCACCCACAGACTCACCCAGACTCACTCAGACTCACTTAACTCAGCCACAGACTCACTCACAGACTCACCCACAGAGTCACTCACAGACTCACCCACAGACTCACTCACAGACTCACCCACAGACTCACTCACAGACTCACCCAAAGCTCCCACCTGTAGCCTTTCGCAGACTGTTGGGGCAAGTGCTGTTAGTAGCGAGTAGCAGCAGCACCTCACTCACCCAATACCCCACCCACTCACTCATCGACTCACTCACTCACTTACCCACAAACCCACCCACTCACTCACCCACTAAGCCGCAAGCCCAGCCACTAACCCACTCACTCACCCATTCATTCACCCACCCACTCAACAACCCACTCACCAATCCACTCACTCACTCACCCAACCATTCACCCACTCTCTCACCCATTCACCCACTCACCACCCACCCACTCACTCACCCACCCACTCACCAACCCACTCACTCACCCACTCACTCACCCAGCATAATCGAGGCCTCATTCAGGCTCAACTTAGGATATGTGCGGCCTAGTTCAGGCTCAGCCTAGGATACGAGAGGCCTGGATCTAGTCAGGCATTTCCCAGGCCTGGTTCTAGATGAGGCCTTTCCCAGGCCTGGTTCTAGTCGAGGCCTAGCCTAGGCCTGGTTCTAGTCGAGGCCTAGCCCAGGCCTGAATCTAGTCGAGGCCTTGCCCAGGTCTGTTTCTAGTCGACGCCTAGCCCAGGCCTGGTTCTAGTCAAAGCATTGCCCAGGCCTGGTTCTAGTCAAAGCATTGCCCAGGCCTGGTTCTAGTCGAGGCCTTGCCCAGGTCTGGTTCTAGTCCAGGCCTAGTCCAGGCCTGGTTCTAGTCGAGGCCTTGACCAGGCCTGGTTCTAGTTGAGGCATTGCCGAGGCCTGGTTCTAGTCGAGGCCTGATTCAGGCTCAACTTAGGATATGTGCAGCCTAGTTCAGGCTCAGCCTAGGATACGAGAGGCCTGGATCTAGTCAGGCCTTGCCCTGACCTGGTTCTAGGTGAGGCCTAGTCCAGGCCTGGATCTAGTCGAGGCCTTGCCCAGGCCTGGTTCTAGTCGAGGCCTTGCCCAGGCCTGGTTCTAGTCGAGGCCTTGACCAGGCCTGGTTCTAGTCAAAGAATTGGCCAGGCCTGGTTCTAGTCGAGGCCTTGCCCAGGCTTGGCACTAGTCGCGGCCTAGTTCAGGCCTGGTTCTAGACGAGGACTTGACCAGGCCTGGTTCCAGTTGAGGCATTGCCGAGGCCTGGTTCTAGTCGAGGCCTGATTCAGGCTCAACTTAGGATATGTGCAGCCTAGTTCAGGCTCAGCCTGGGATACGAGAGGCCTGGATCTAGTCAGGCCTTGCCCTGACCTGGTTCTAGGTGAGGCCTAGTCCAGGCCTGGATCTAGTCGAGGCCTTGCCCAGGCCTGGCTCTAGTCGAGGCCTTGCCGAGGCCTGGTTCTAGTCGAGGCCTTCACCAGGCCTGGTTCTAGTCAAAGAATTGCCCAGGCCTGGTTCTAGTCGAGGCTTTGCCCAGGCTTGGCACTAGTCGAGGCCTAGTCCAGGCCTGGTTCTAGACGAGGACTTGACCAGGCCTGGTTCCAGTTGAGGCATTGCCCAGGCCTGGTTCTAGTCGAGGCCTAGCCCAGGCCTGGTTCTAGTCGAGACCTTGCTCTAGCCTGTTTCTAGTCGAGGCCTAGCCCAGGATTGGTTCAAGTCGAGGCCTTAACCGGGCCTGGTTCTCGACAAGGTCTTGCCCAGGCCTACTTATAGTCGAGGCCTAGCCCAGGCCTGGTTCTATTCGATCCCTTTCCCAGGCCTGGTTGTAACTGAGGCCTTGCCCAGGCCTGGTTCTTGAAGAGGCCTTGTGCAGGCCTGGTTCTAGTGGAGGCCTAGCCCAGGCCTAGTTCTATTCGAGGCCTAACCCAGGCTGGTTGTAGTGGAGGCCTAGCCCAGGGTTCATTCTAGTCGAGGCCTAGCCCAGGCTTGGTTCTATTGGAGACCTAGCCCAGCGTTCATTCTAGTCGAGGCCTAACCCAGGCTTGGTTCTAATGGAGGCCTAGCCCAGGCTTGGATCTAATGGAGGCCTAGCCTAGGGCTTGGTTCTAGTTGAGGCCTAGCCCAGGGTTCGTTCTAGAGGAGGCCTAGCCCAGGCTTGGTCGTAGTGGAGGCCTAGCCCAGGCCTGGTTCTAGTCGAGGCCTAGCCAGGCCTGGATCTAGTCGAGGCCTAGTCCAGGCCTGGTTCTAGTCGAGGCCTAGTCCAGGCGTGGTTCTAGTCGAGGCCTTGACCAGGCCTGGTTCTAGTCGAGGCATTGCCAGGCCTGGTTCTAGTCGAGGCCTAGCCCAGGCCTGGTTCTGCTGCCCCGAGTAGAGGACTGTCCACCCCTCATGGTGGCAGGAACCAGAACCGGTCCACCGGACCTCCTGAATGCCACAGAGATCCAGGCGGCACCGGTCCAGCTCCCAACAGAGGAGTGGCAGGCTCTCCTCCGCAGTGAGCGTTCGAACATTCCACGTGGCCACCCGTAGTGGTTTTTCGTTGTTTCTGGAGGAGCCCCGAGGGTAGAGATTCAATCTCCTGGCTCCGCCAATTGGGGTTTGGCCAGGAGACGTCATAGACGCCTGTCCCCCCGGGGCCTCTGGCACAAGCTTATTAGTTATATACTTAATTCGCGGTTTAGTGGTAATTTATTGAAGGTGGAGGGGTTACCAGCCCCTCGCACCCGTCCAGAGCCCCCGTTTAGCCACTGTGGTGGTCACAGACGCCATGAGGGGAGGAGCCAATCAAAATTGGACCTCACCCCACAGCACTGTCCACGACAGAGTTGCCCGTCCGGCACCGCGAGGAGGTAATGAAAAGCTGTCACATGGAAAGAGCTGTGATCACGGTGATGGTGATGATGGTGGTATTAATATTTTCTGATGTTACCAAGGTTATGATGTTGCTGATGAAGTTGCCATTGTTTGAATGAAATAATTGAAGCAATGGAGATGTTTGGAGTTACTCACATACTCAATCACACACACTCACACACTCACCACTCACAATCACTCATCACCCACTCACTCATTCACCCACTCACCCACGTATCACTCACTCACCCTCCCACGCACCCACTCACCTCACCCACTCGCCACTCATCCACTCATCCACCCACTCAACCACCCACTAACTCACCAACTCACTCACCCACCCACGCACCCACCCACTCACTCACCCACCCACTCACCCACTCACTCACCCACTCACCCACTCAATCACCCACCCACTCACCCAGTCACTCACCCACTCACAAACTCACTCACCCACTCAACCACCCACTCACTCACCCACTCACTCACCCACCCACTCACCCACCCACCCACGCACCTACCCACTCACTCACCCACCCACCCACCAACGCACCTACCCACTCACTCACCCACCCACCCACCCACGCACCTACCCACTCACTCACTCACCCACCCACCCACCAACGCACCGACCCACTCACTCACTCACCCACCCACCCACGCACCTACCCACTCACTCACTCACCCACCCACCCTCACACAAAACCAACCAGACACTTGTAAACTGAATGCAAATGCTTTATTTGTGTATTTACATCTGAACATTACCCAAAGAATCACCCACAGACTCACCCAGACTCACTCAGACTCACTTAACTCAGCCACAGACTCACTCACAGACTCACCCACAGAGTCACTCACAGACTCACCCACAGACTCACTCACAGACTCACCCACAGACTCACTCACAGACTCACCCAGACTCACTCACAGACTCACCCAAAGCTCCCACCTGTAGCCTTTCGCAGACTGTTGGGGCAAGTGCTGTTAGTAGCGAGTAGCAGCAGCACCTCACTCACCCAATACCCCACCCACTCACTCATCGACTCACTCACTCACTTACCCACAAACCCACCCACTCACTCACCCACTAAGCCGCCAGCCCAGCCACTAACCCACTCACTCACCCATTCATTCACCCACCCACTCAACAACCCACTCACCAATCCACTCACTCACCCAACCATTCACCCACTCCCTCACCCATTCACCCACTCACCACCCACCCACTCACTCACCCACCCACTCACCAACCCACTCACTCACCCACTCACCCAGCATAATCGAGGCCTCATTCAGGCTCAACTTAGGATATGTGCGGCCTAGTTCAGGCTCAGCCTAGGATACGAGAGGCCTGGATCTAGTCAGGCCTTGCCCTGACCTGGTTCTAGGTGAGGCCTAGTCCAGGCCTGGATCTAGTCGAGGCCTTGCCCAGGCCTGGTTCTAGTCGAGGCCTTGCCCAGGCCTGGTTCTAGTCGAGGCCTTGACCAGGCCTGGTCTAGTCAAAGAATTGCCCAGGCCTGGTTCTAGTCGAGGCCTTGCCCAGGCTTGGTACTAGTCTAGGCCTAGTCCAGGCCTGTTTCTAGACAAGGCCTTGACCAGGCCAGGCTCCAGTTGAGGCATTTCCCAGGCCTGGTTCTAGTCGAGGCCTAGCCCAGGCCTGGTTCTAGTCGAGACCTTGCTCTAGCCTGTTTCTAGTCGAGGCCTACCCCAGGACTGGTTCTAGTCGAGGGATTGCCGAGGCCTGGTTGTAGTCGAGGCCTGATTCAGGCTCAACTTAGGATATGTGCAGCCTAGTTCAGGCTCAGCCTAGGATACGAGAGGCCTGGATCTAGTCAGGCCTTGCCCTGACCTGGTTCTAGGTGAGGCCTAGTCCAGGCCTGGATCTAGTCGAGGCCTTGCCCAGGCCTGGATCTAGTCGAGGCCTTGACCAGGCCTGGTTCTAGTCAAAGAATTGCCCAGGCCTGGTTCTAGTCGAGGCCTTGCCCAGGCTTGGCACTAGTCGAGGACTAGTCCAGGCCTGGTTCTAGACGAGGCCTTGACCAGGCCTGGTTCCAGTTGAGGCATTGCCCAGGCCTGGTTCTACTCGAGGCCTAGCCCAGGCCTGGTTCTAGTCGAGACCTTGCTCTAGCCTGTTTCTAGTCGAGGCCTAGCCCAGGACTGGTTCAAATCGAGGCCTTGCCCGGGCCTGGTTCTCGACAAGGTCTTGCCCAGGCCTACTTATAGTCGAGGCCTAGGCCAGGCCTGGTTCTATTCGATGCCTTTCCCAGGCCTGGTTGTAACTGAGGCCTTGCCCAGGCCTGGTTCTTGAAGAGGCCTTGTGCAGGCCTGGTTCTAGTGGAGGCCTAGCCCAAGCCTAGTTCTATTCGAGGCCTAACCCAGGCTGGTTGTAGTGGAGGCCTAGCCCAGGGTTCATTCTAGTCGAGGCCTAGCCCAGGCTTGGTTCTATTGGAGACCTAGCCCAGCGTTCATTCTAGTCGAGGCCTAGCCCAGGCTTGGTTCTAATGGAGGCCTAGCCCAGGCTTGGATCTAATGGAGGCCTAGCCTAGGGCTTGGTTCTAGTTGAGGCCTAGCCCAGGGTTCGTTCTAGAGGAGGCCTAGCCCAGGCTTGGTCGTAGTGGAGGCATAGCCCAGGCCTGGGTCTAGTCGAGGCCTAGCCAGGCCTGGATCTAGTCGAGGCCTAGTCCAGGCCTGGTTCTAGTCGAGGCCTAGTCCAGGCGTGGTTCTAGTCGAGGCCTTGACCAGGCCTGGTTCTAGTCGAGGCATTGTCCAGGCCTGGTTCTAGTCGAGGCCTAGCCCGGGCCTGGTTCTGCTGCCCCGAGTAGAGGACTGTCCACCCCTCATGGTGGCAGGAACCAGAACCGGTCCACCGGACCTCCTGAATGCCACAGAGATCCAGGCGGTACCGGTCCAGCTCCCGACAGAGGAGTGGCAGCCTCTCCTCCGCAGTGAGCGTTCAAACATTCCACGTCGCCACCCGTAGTGGTTTTTCGTTGTTTCTGGAGGAGCCCCGAGGGTAGAGATTCAATCTCCTGGCTCCGCCAATTGGGGTTTGGCCAGGAGACGTCATAGACGCCTGTCCCCCCGGGGCCTCCGGCACAAGCTTATTAGTTATATACTTAATTCGCGGTTTAGTGGTAATTTATTGAAGGTGGAGGGGTTACCAGCCCCCTCGCACCCGTCCAGAGCCCCCGTATAGCCACTGTGGTGGTCACAGACGCCATAAGGGGAGGAGCCAATCAAAATTGGACCTCACTCCACAGCACTGTCCACGACAGAGTTGCCCGTCCGGCACCGCGAGGAGGTAATGAAAAGCTGTCACATGGAAAGAGCTGTGATCACGGTGATGGTGATGATGGTGGTATTAATATTTTCTGATGTTACCAAGGTTATGATGTTGCTGATGAAGTTTGCCATTGTTTGAATTAAATAATTGAAGCAATGGAGATGTTTGGAGTTACATACTCAATCACACACACCCACACACTCACCACTCACAATCACTCACTCATCACACACTCATCACCCACTCACTCATTCACCCACTCACCCACTCATCACTCACCCTCCCACGCACCCACTCACCTCACCCACTCGCCACTCATTCACCCACTCATCCACCCACTCACTAACTCACCAACTCACTCACCCACCCACGCACCCACCCACTCACTCACCAAATCACTCACTCACCCACTCACTCACCTCACTCACCCACTCACTCACCCACCCACTCACCCACTCACTCACGCAACCACCCACTCAATCACCCACCCAGTCACTCACCCACTCACAAACTCACTCACCCACTCAACCACCCACTCACTCACCCACTCACCCACCCACTCACCCACTCACTCACCCACCCACCCACGCACCTACCCACTCACCCACTCACTCACCCACCCACCCTCACACAAAACCAACCAGACACTTGTAAACTGAATGCAAATGCTTTATTTGTGTATTTACATCTGAACATTACCCAAAGAATCACTCACAGACTCACCCAGACTCACTCAGACTCACTTAACTCAGCCACAGACTCACTCACAGACTCACCCACAGAGTCACTCACAGACTCACTCACAGACTCACCCAAAGCTCCCACCTGTAGCCTTTCGCAGACTGTTGGGGCAAGTGCTGTTAGTAGCGAGTAGCAGCAGCACCTCACTCACCCAATACCCCACCCACTCACTCATCGACTCACTCACTCACTTACCCACAAACCCACCCACTCACTCACCCACTAAGCCACCAGCCCAGCCACTTACCCACTCACTCACCCATTAATTCACCCACCCACTCAACAACCCACTCACTCACCACTCACTCACCCACTCACTCACCCACCCATTCACCCACGCTCTCACCCATTCACTCACTCACTCACCCACTCACCAACCCACTCACTCACCCATTCACCCACTCAGTTACCCAGCATAATCGAGGCCTCATTCAGGCTCAACTTAGGATATGTGCGGCCTAGTTCAGGCTCAGCCTAGGATACGAGAGGCCTGGATCTAGTCAGGCATTTCCCAGGCCTGGCTCTAGATGAGGCCTTGCCCAGGCCTGGTTCTAGTCGAGGCCTAGCCCAGGCCTGGTTCTAGTCGACGCCTGATTCAGGCTCAACCTAGGATATGAGCGGCCTAGTTCAGGCTCAGCATAGGATACGAGAGGCCTGGATCTAGTCAGGCCTTGCCCTGACCTGGTTCTGGGTGAGGCCTAGTCCAGGCCTGGATCTAGTCGAGGCCTTGCCCAGGCCTGGTTCTAGTCGAGGCCTTGCCCAGGCTTTGAACTAGTCGAGGCCTAGTTCTAGTCGAGGCCTTGACCAGGCCTGGTGCCAGTTGAGGCATTGCCCAGACCTGGTTCTAGTCGAGGCCTAGCCCAGGCCTGGTTCTAGTCGAGGCCTTGCTCTAGCCTGTTTCTAGTCGAGGCCTAGCCCAGGACTGGTTCAAGTCGAGGCCTTGCCCGGGCCTGGTTCTATTCGATGCCTTGCCCAGGCCTGGTTGTAACCGAGGCCTTGCCCAGGCCTGGTTCTTGAAGAGGCCTTGTGCAGGCCTGGTTCTAGTCGAGGCCTTGCTCTAGCCTGTTTCTAGTCGAGGCCTAGCCCAGGACTGGTTCAAGTCGAGGCCTTGCCCGGGCCTGGTTCTATTCGATGCCTTGCCCAGGCCTGGTTGTAACCGAGGCCTTGCCCAGGCCTGGTTCTAGTCGAGTCCTTGCCCGGGCCTGGTTCTTGACAAGGCCTTGCCCAGGCCTGGTTCTAGTCGAGGCCTTGCCCAGGCCTGGTTCTAGTCGAGGCCTTGCCCAGGCCTGGGTCTTGACGAGGCCTTGCCCAGGCCTGGTTCTAGTCGAGGCCTAGCCCAGGCCTGGTTCTAGTCGAGGCCTAGTCCACTCCTGGTTCTAGTCAAAGCCTTACCCAGGCCTGGTTCTAGTCGAGGCCTAGCCCAGGCCTGGTTCTAGTCGAGGCCTTGCTCTAGCCTGTTTCTAGTCGAGGCCTAGCCCAGGACTGGTTCTAGTCGATGCCTTGCCCAGGCCTGGTTGTAACTGAGGCCTTGCCCAGGCCTGGTTCTTGAAGAGGCCTTGTGCAGGCCTGGTTCTAGTCGAGGACTAGCCCAGGCCTGGATCTAGACGAGGCCTAGCCCAGGTCTGGTTCTAGTCGAGGCCTAGTACACTCCTACTTCTAGTCGAGGCCTTACCCAGGCCTGGTTCTAGGCGAGGCCAGCCAAGGCCTGGATCTAGTTGAGGCCTAGCCCAAACCTGGCTCTAGTCGAGGCGTTGCCCAGGCCAGGATCTAGTGGAGGCCTAGCCCAGGCCTAGTTCTATTCGAGGCCTAACCCAGGCCTGGTTCTGGTGGAGGCCTAGCCCAGGGTTTGTTTAAGTCGCGGCCTAGCCCAGGGTTCATTCTAGTCGAGGCCTAGTCTAAACCTGGTTCTAGTCGAGGCCTTGACCAGGCGTGGTTCCAGTCAAGGCATTGCTCAGGCCTGGGTCTAGTCGAGACCTAGCCCGGGCCTGGTTCTTGTCGAGGCCTTGCCCAGGCCTGGTTCTAGTCGATGCCTTGCCCAGGCCTGGTTGTAACCGAGGCCTTGCCCAGGCCTGGTTCTTGAAGAGCCCTTGTGCAGGCCTGGTTCTATTCGAGGACTAGTCCAGGTCTGGATCTAGGCGAGGCCTAGCCCAGGCCTGGGTCTAGTCGAGGCCTAGTCCACTCCTGGTTCTAGTCAAGGCCTTACCCAGGCCTGGTTCCAGGCGAGGCCTAGCCCAGGCTTGGTTCTAGTCGAGACCTAGCCCAGGCCTGGTTCTAGTCGAGGCTTTGCCCGGGCCTGGTTGTAACTGAGGCCTTGCCCAGGCCTGGTTCTTGACGATGCCTTGCCCAGGCCTGGTTCTAGTCGAGGCCTTACCCAGGCCTGGTTCTAGGCGAGGCCTAGCCCAGGCCTGGTTCTTGACGAGGCCTTGCCCAGGCCTGTTTCTAGTCGAAGCCTAGCCCAAGCCTGGTTCTAGTCGAGGCCTAGTCCACTCCTGGTTCTAGTCGAGGCCTTACCCAGGTCTGGTTCTAGGCGAGGCCTAGCCCAGGCCTGGTTCTTGACGAGGCCTTGCTCTAGGCAAGGCCTAGCCCAGGCCTGGTTCTTGACGAGGCCTTGCCCAGGCCTGGTTCTAGTCGAGGCCTGAATCAGGCTCAACTTAGGATATGTGCGGCCTAGTTCAGGCTCAACCTAGGATACGAGAGGCCTGGATTTAGTCAGGCCTTGCCCTAGGTGAGGCCTAGTCCAGGCCTGGATCTAGTCTCGGCCTTGCCCAGGCATGATTCTAGTCGAGGCCTAGTCCAGGCCTGGGTCTAGTCGAGGCTTTGACCAGGCCTGGTTCTAGTCGAGGCCTAGCCCAGGCCTGGTTCTAGTCGAGGCTTTGCCCAGGCCTGGTTCTAGTGGAGGCCTAGTTCTAGTCGAGGCTTTGCCCAGGCCTAGATCTATTCGAGTCCTAACCCAGTCCTAGTTCTAGTGGATGCCTAGCCTAGGGTTTGTTTAATTCGCGGCCTAGCCCAGGCTTGGTTCTATTGGAGGCCTAACCCAGGCTGGGTTTTAGTCGAGGCCTAGTCCAGGGTTCATTCTAGTCGAGGCCTAGCCCAGGCTTGGCTCTAGTCGAGGCCTAGCCCAGGCTTGGCTCTAGTCGAGGCCTAGCCCAGGCTGGCTCTAGTCGAGGCCTAGCCCAGGCTTGGCTCTAGTCGAGGCCTAGCCCAGGCTGGCTCTAGTCGAGGCCTAGCCCAGGCTTGGCTCTAGTCGAGGCCTAGCCCAGGCTTGGTTCTAGTCGAGGCCTAGCCCAGGCTTGGTTCTAGTCGAGGCCTAGCCCAGGCTTGGATCTATTGGAGGCCTAGCCCAGGCTTGGCTCTAGTCGAGGCCTAGCCCAGGCTTGGTTTTAGTCGAGGCCTAGCCCAGGCTTGGTTTTAGTCGAGGCCTAGCCCAGGCTTGGTTCTATTGGAGGCCTAGCCCAGGCTTGGCTCTAGTCGAGGCCTAGCCCAGGCTGTTGAGCCTCCCTCCGCCTGCGCCGCCTTCGTCGTAACGGGCAGCCTCCTGTGCCACTCACTCACCTCACCCACCCATTCACCACTCACCTCACCCATCCACTCACCTCACCCACCCATTCACCACTCACCCATCCACTCACCTCACCCACCCACTCACTCACCTCACCCATCCACTCACCTCACCCATCCACTCACCACTCACTCACCCATCCACTCACCACTCACTCATCCACTCACTCACCTCACCCATCCACTCACCACTCACTCACCCATCCACTCACCACTAACTCACCCATCTACTCACCACTCACTCACCTCACCCACCCACTCACGACTCATCCACTCACCACTCACCCATCCACTCACCACCCACTCACGACTCACCCACTCACCACTCACTCACCACTCAATCACCCATCCACTCACCACTCACCCATCCACTCACCACTCACTCACCTCACCCACCCACTCACCACCCACCCACGACTCACCACTCACTGACCCACTCAGTCAGCCACCCACACAGAGAAAGCTGGGAGTCTGTGTGGTAGTGAATTTTATTCAGATTTAATAATGGCCAGTTCACAGTCTGTGTGTGTACCTGTGTGTCTGTGTGTGTGTCTGTCTGTGACTGTGTGTGTGTGTCTGTGTGTGTCTGTCTTCTGTCTGTGTGTGTCTGTGAGTCTGTCTGTGTGTAACTGTGTGTGTGCGTGTGTGTGTCTGTCTGTGTGTGTACGTCTGTGTGTGCGTGTGTCTGTGTGACTGTACGTCTGTGTGTCTGTGTGTGACTGTGTGTGTGTACGTCTGTCTGTGTGTCTGTGTGTGTCTGTGTCTGTGTGTGCGTCTGTGTGTGTGTCTGTGTGTGTGTCTGTGTGTGTCTGTGTGTGTCTGTGTGTCTGTGTGTGTCTGTATGTGTCTGTATGTGTGTCTGTGTGTGTCTGTGTGCGTGTCTGTGTGCGTGTCTGTGTGTGTCTGTGTGTGTGTGTCTGTGTGCGTGTGTGTCTGTGTGTGTGTCTGTGTGTCTGTGTGTGTGTCTGTGTGTCTCTGTGTGGGTGTCTGTGTGTGTGTCTGTGTGTCTGTGTGTGTGTCTGTGTGTGGTGGTCAGCGCTAAGCTGCGCTACGAACCTGGCCACCTGAGTTCGATTCCCGCTCACGGCCAACACCACTCAGTGACGATTATCTGAACCGGTCCTGGGCCTCCCCTAGGTCGACTCAGCCTCAAATGAGTACCTGGTGTAGCGGTGATGGTGGTGATGGTGTAGTGAACATCGCTAGCACTGGGAAGACAAAGGCGGCCGGGCGTGGCCACCCAACCCCTTCGTGTACCGTGCCGGCCTTCATAGGTGCTGCTACTCGCTAACAGCACTTGCCCCTGCAGTCTGTCACAGGCTATACGGGGGATCTTTGTCTTTGCGAGTTATAACTCTGTGTGTGTGTGAGTTATAACTCTGTGTGTGTGTGTGTCTGTGTGTGAGTTATAACTCTGTGTGTGTGTCTCTGTGTGTGTGTGTCTGTGTGTGAGTTATAACTCTGTGTGTGTGTCTGTGTGTGTCTGTGAGTTATAACTCTGTGTGTGTGTCTGTGTGTGTGTCTGTGTGTGAGTTATAACTCTGTGTGTGTGTTTGTTATAACTCTGTGTGTGTGTGTCTGTGTGTGAGTTATAACTCTGTGTGTGTGTGTCTGTGTGTGAGTTATAACTCTGTGTGTGTGTCTCTGTGTGTGTGTGTCTGTGTGTGAGTTATAACTCTGTGTGTGTGTCTGTGTGTGTCTATGTGTGTGAGTTATAACTCTGTGTGTGTGTCTGTGTGTGAGTTATAACTCTGTGTGTGTGTCTGTGTGTGTCTGTGTGTGAGTTATAACTGTGTGTGTCTGTGTGTGTGTGTGAGTTATAACTCTGTGTGTGTGTGTGTCTGTGTGTGTGTGTCTGTGTGTGAGTTATAACTCTGTGTGTGTCTGTGTGTGAGTGTGTGTGCGAGTTATAACTGTGTGTGTGTGTCTGTGTGTGTGTCTGTGTGTGAGTTATAACTCTGTGTGTGTGTCTGTGTGTGAGTTATAACTGTGTGTGTGTCTGTGTGAGTTATAACTCTGTGTGTGTGTCTGTGTGAGTTATAACTCTGTGTGTCTATGTGTGTGTGTCTGTGTGTGAGTTATAACTCTGTTTGTCTGAGTTATAACTCTGTGTGTGTGTCTGTGTGAGTTATAACTCTGTGTGTGTGTCTGTGTGTGAGTTATAACTCTGTGTGTGTGTCTGTGTGTGTGTCTCTGTGTGTGAGTTATAACTCTGTGTGTGTGTCTGTGTGTAAGTTATAACTCTGTGTGTGTCTGTGTGTAAGTTATAACTCTGTGTGTGTGTCTGTGTGTGGGTTATAACTCTGTGTGTGTCTCTGTGTGTGAGTTATAACTCTGTGTGTGTGTCTGTGTGCGAGCTATAACTCTGTGTGTGTCTCTGTGTGTGAGTTATAACTCTGTGTGTGTGTGTCTGTGTGTCTCTGTGTGTGAGTTATAACTCTGGGTGTGTCTGTGTGTGTGTCTCTAAACGTGAACGTCTGTGTGTGTCTGTGTGAGTTATAACTCTGTGTGTCTATGTGTGCGAGTTATAACTCTGGGTGTCTGTGTGAGTTATAACTGTGTGTCTATGTGTGCGAGTTATAACTCTGGGTGTCTGTGTGAGTTATAACTGTGTGTCTATGTGTGCGAGTTATAACTCTGGGTGTCTGTGTGAGTTATTACTCTGTGTGTCTATGTGTGCGAGTTATAACTCTGGGTGTCTGTATGAGTTATAACTCTGTGTGTCTATGTGTGCGAGTTATAACTCTGGGTGTCTGTGTGAGTTATAACTCTGTGTGTCTATGTGTGCGAGTTATAACTCTGGGTGTCTGTGTGAGTTATAACTCTGTGTGTCTATGTGTGCGAGTTATAACTCTGGGTGTCTGTGTGAGTTATAACTCTGTGTGTCTATGTGTGCGAGTTATAACTCTGGGTGTCTGTGTGAGTTATAACTCTGTGTGTCTATGTGTGCGAGTTATAACTCTGGGTGTCTGTGTAAGTTATAACTCTGTGTGTCTATGTGTGCGAGTTATAACTCTGGGTGTCTGTGTGAGTTATTACTCTGTGTGTCTATGTGTGCGAGTTATAACTCTGGGTGTCTGTGTGAGTTATAACTCTGTGTGTCTATGTGTGCGAGTTATAACTCTGGGTGTCTGTGTGAGTTATAACTCTGTGTGTCTATGTGTGCGAGTTATAACTCTGTGTGTCTATGTGTGCGAGTTATAACTCTGCGTCCTGTCTGAGTATCTATGTATCCGTGTCTGTCTGTGTCTGTGTCAATCTGTGTCTGTGTCTAAGTAGTTTTTTTGGGAGATCGCGATGCCGAGGACGACTTGGAGGATCTGGAGACAAGAGAGACAGAGACACACGGAGAGACACGGAGAGACAGAGACACACGGAGAGACACGGAGAGACAGAGAGACACGGAGAGACAGAGACACACGGAGAGACACGGAGAGACACGGAGAGACAGAGACACACGGAGAGACACGGAGAGACACGGAGAGACAGAGACACACGGAGAGACAGAGAGACAGAGACACACGGAGAGACAGAGAGACAGAGACACACGGAGAGACACGGAGAGACACGGAGAGACACGGAGAGACAGAGACACACGGAGAGACAGAGACACACGGAGAGACACGGAGAGACAGAGAGACACGGAGAGACACGGAGAGACAGAGACACATGGAGAGACAGAGACACACAGAGACACACGGAGACACACGGAGAGACAGAGACACACGGAGAGACACACGGAGAGACAGAGACACACGGAGAGACACGGAGAGACACGGAGAGACAGAGACACACGGAGAGAGAGACACACGGAGAGACACGGAGAGACACGGAGAGACAGAGACACACGGAGAGACAGAGACACACGGAGAGACAGAGAGACACGGAGAGACACGGAGAGACAGAGACACACGGAGAGACACAGAGAGACAGAGACACACGGAGAGACAGAGACACACGGAGAGACACGGAGAGACACACGGAGAGACACGGAGAGACAGAGAGACACGGAGAGATAGAGACACACGGAGAGACACGGAGAGACAGAGACACACGGAGAGACAGAGACACACGGAGAGACAGAGACACACAGAGACACACGGAGACACACGGAGAGACAGAGACACACGGAGAGACACACGGAGAGACAGAGACACACGGAGAGACACGGAGAGACACGGAGAGACAGAGACACACGGAGAGAGAGACACACGGAGAGACACGGAGAGACACGGAGAGACAGAGACACACGGAGAGACAGAGACACACGGAGAGACAGAGAGACACGGAGAGACACGGAGAGACAGAGACACACGGAGAGACACAGAGAGACAGAGACACACGGAGAGACAGAGACACACGGAGAGACACGGAGAGACACACGGAGAGACACGGAGAGACAGAGAGACACGGAGAGATAGAGACACACGGAGAGACACGGAGAGACAGAGACACACGGAGAGACAGAGACACACGGAGAGACAGAGACACACGGAGAGACACAGAGAGACACGGAGACACACGGAGAGAGACAGAGACACACGGAGAGACACGGAGACACACGGAGAGACAGAGACACACGGAGAGACAGAGAGACACACAGAGACACGGAGACACACGGAGAGACACGGAGAGACACGGAGAGACAGAGACACACGGAGAGAGAGACACACGGAGAGACACGGAGAGACACGGAGAGACAGAGACACACGGAGAGACAGAGACACACGGAGAGACAGAGAGACACGGAGAGACACGGAGAGACAGAGACACACGGAGAGACACGGAGAGACACGGAGAGACAGAGACACACGGAGAGATAGAGACACACGGAGAGACACACGGAGAGACACGGAGAGACAGAGAGACACGGAGAGATAGAGACACACGGAGAGACACGGAGAGACAGAGACACACGGAGAGACAGAGACACACGGAGAGACACGGAGAGACACGGAGAGACAGAGACACACGGAGAGACACGGAGACACACGGAGAGACAGAGACACACGGAGAGACACGGAGAGACACAGAGAGACAGAGACACACGGAGAGACAGAGAGACACACAGAGACACGGAGAGACACGGAGAGACACGGAGAGACAGAGACACACGGAGAGACAGAGACACACGGAGACACACGGAGAGACACACGGAGAGACAGAGACACACGGAGAGACAGAGACACACGGAGAGACACGGAGAGACACGGAGAGACAGAGACACACGGAGAGAGAGACACACGGAGAGACACGGAGAGACACGGAGAGACAGAGAGACACGGAGAGACACGGAGAGACACGGAGAGACACGGAGAGACAGAGACACACGGAGAGAGAGACACACGGAGAGACACGGAGAGACAGAGAGACACGGAGAGACACGGAGAGACAGAGACACACGGAGAGACAGAGACACACGGAGAGACAGAGAGACACGGAGAGACACGGAGAGACAGAGACACACGGAGAGACACAGAGAGACAGAGACACACGGAGAGACAGAGACACACGGAGAGACACGGAGAGACACACGGAGAGACACGGAGAGACAGAGAGACACGGAGAGACAGAGACACACGGAGAGACACGGAGAGACAGAGACACACGGAGAGACACGGAGACACACGGAGAGAGACAGAGACACACGGAGAGACACGGAGAGACAGAGACACGGAGAGACACGGAGACACACGGAGAGACAGAGACACACGGAGAGACAGAGAGACACAGAGAGACACGGAGAGACACGGAGAGACACGGAGAGACAGAGACACACGGAGAGACAGAGACACACAGACAGACACAGAGATAGACACAGAGACAGACACAGAGATAGGCAGACAGAGACAGACACAGAGAGACAGACACAGAGACACAGACACAGAGATAGACAGACACACAGACACAGAGATAGACAGAGACAGACACAGAGATAGACAGAGACAGACAGACACAGAGATAGACAGACAGAGACAGACAGAGACAGACAGACACAGAGACAGAGATAGACAGAGACAGACAGAGAGACAGAGAGACACAGAGACACAGAGACAGAGATAGACAAAGACAGACAGAGAGACACAGAGACAGACACAGAGATAGAGATAGACAGGGTTAGACAGACACAGAGATAGACAGACAGAGAGAGACAGAGAGACACAGACACAGAGATAGACAGACAGACACAGAGAGAGACAGATACAGAGACAGACACAGAGACACAGACACAGAGAGAGACAGACACAGAGACACACACAGAGACAGACACAGAGACAGACACAGAGACAGACACAGAGACACACACAGAGACAGAGACAGACACAGAGACACACAGACACAGAGACACACAGACACAGAGACACACACAGACAGACACAGAGACACACACAGAGACACAGACACAGAGAGAGACAGACAGAGACACACACAGAGACAGACACAGAGACACAGAGATAGACACACAGACACAGAGACACACACAGACAGACACATACACAGACAGACACAGAGATAGACAGACAGAGATAGACAGAGACACAGACAGAGACACAGAGAGAGACAGGGAAGAGATATTTTGTTAATCTTGTTCAGTGACACACGGTGACATCACGGTGACATCACGGTGACATCAGTGACATCACGGTGACATCACGGTGACATCAGTGACATCACGGTGACATCACGGTGACATCAGTGACATCACGGTGACATCACGGTGAAATCATGGTGACATCACGGTGACATGGCGTGACATCACGGTGACATCACGGTGACATCACGGTGACATCACGGTGACATCAGTGACATCACGGTGACATCACAGTGACATCAGTGACATCACGGTGACATGACGTGCCATCACAGTGACAACACAGTAGCGTGGCGTTACATCAATGACATCATGGTGACATCACAGTGACATCACGGTGACATCACAGTGACAACACAGTAGCGTGGCGTTACATCAATGACATCACGGTGACATCACAGTGACATCACGGTGACATCACAGTGACATCACAGTGACATCACAGTGACATCACGGTGACATCACGGTGACATCATGGTGACAACACAGTAGCGTGACATCACAGTGACATCACAGTGACAACACAGTAGCGTGGCGTGACATCACAGTGACATCACAGTGACATCACAGTGACATCACGGTGACATCACAGTGACATCACGGTGACATCACGGTGACATCACGGTGACAGTGACGTCAAAGTAACATGGAATGACACCACATTATGGGTCTAGGTGGCTGCCATAGTCAGCTTGGCTAGAGAGACGTCCTAACTGGCTAGGTTGGCTGATGAGTGTGTCGATGTCACCGTGGGGTTAGGGGTCGTGGGGTTAGGGGTCGTGGGGTTAGGGGTCGTGGGGTTAGGGGTCGTGGAGCAGACAGCGCGTCAAACACGGTGAGCCGAGTTGGATTCCCGCTCAAGGCCAACACCGGTGAGAGCGATCATCTCAACCGGTCCTGGTGATGGTGATGATGGTGGTGGTGATGGTGGTGGTGGTGGTGATGGTGATGGTGGTGATGGTGGTGATGATGGTGGTGATGGTGGTGATGGTGGTGGTGATGGTGGTGATGGTGGTGGTGATGGTGGTGATGATGGTGGTGATGGTGGTGATGGTGGTGGTGATGGTGGTGGTGATGGTGGTGGTGATGGTGGTGGTGGTGATGGTGGTGGTGATGGTGGTGGTGATGGTGGTGGTAGTGGTGGTGGTGATGGTGGTGGTGGTGGTGGTGATGGTGGTGATGGTGGTGGTGGTGATGGTGGTGGTGGTGGTGGTGGTGATGGTGGTGGTGGTGATGGTGGTGGTGGTGATGGTGGTGATGGTGGTGGTGGTGATGGTGGTGATGGTGGTGATGGTGGTGGTGATGGTGGTGATGGTGGTGGTGATGGTGGTGGTAGTGATGGTGGTGATGGTGGTGGTGATGGTGGTGGTGATGGTGGTGGTGATGGTGGTGGTGATGGTGGTGATGGTGGTGGTGATGGTGGTGATGGTGGTGGTAGTGATGGTGGTGATGGTGGTGATGGTGGTGGTAGTGATGGTGGTG
>NW_022639063.1:0-7500 GCF_010993605.1 Petromyzon marinus | reverse complement strand
GTGGTGGTGATGGTGATGGTGGTGATGGTGGTGGTGATGGTGGTGATGGTGATGGTGGTGGTGATGGTGGTGGTGATGGTGGTGGTGATGGTGGTGGTGATGGGTGACGGTGGTGGTGATGGTGATGATGATGGTGGTGGTGATGGTGGTGGTAATGGTGATGATGGTGATGGTGGTGGTGATGGGTGACGGTGGTGACCGTGCATGACCATGTGACCGTGTCATCACGTGACCGTGTCACCACATGACCATGTGACCATGTCATCACGTGACCTTGTGACCATGTGACCGTGTGACCGTGTGATCACGTGACTGTGTCATCACGTGACCATGTGATCACGTGACCGTGTCATCACGTGACCATGTGATCACGCGACTGTGTCATCACGTGACCGTGTGATCACGTGACCTTGTGATCACGTGACTGTGTGACTGTGTCATCACGTGACCTTGTGACTGTGTCATCACGTGACTGTGTCATCACGTGACTGTGTGTGATCACGTGACTGTGTCATCACGTGACCTCGTGACCTCGTGACCGTGTGACCGTGTGACCGTGCGACCAAACCTGTCCCGTGAGCCACGCTGCTGCTGCTGTTGCTTCTGCCGCTTGTGGTGGTGGTGGTGGTGAGCGGCCGGGGGTGAGGAGCTGGAGGAGTGGCCTGGGGAGCGGTGAGCTGGTGTGGAGCTGGAGGAGGAGGAGGTGGAGGAGGAGGTGGACGAGGAGGTGGACGAGGAGGTGGACGAGGAGCGACGCTGAGGACGAGAACCGGAGGATTTGGAGGAGCCGGAGGAGCTGGAGGAGCGATGGCGACGTTTAAGAGACTCGGACCTGCAGGGTGTAGGGAGGGGTGTGGAGATACTCACCACTCACTCACTCACCACTCACTCACTCACCACTCACTCACCACTCACTCACCCACTCACTCACCACTCACTCACCACTCACTCACCACTCACTCACCACTCACCCACTCACTCACCACTCACCACTCACTCACCACTCACTCACCACTCACTCACTCACCCACTCACTCACCACTCACTCACCCACTCACTCGCCACTCACTCACTCACTCACCACTCACTCACCACTCACTCACTCACCACTCACCACTCACTCACCACTCACTCACCACTCACTCACTCAGTCACCACTCATCACTCACTCATTCACTACTCACTCACCACTCACCACTCACTCACCACTCACTCACCACTCACTCACTCACCACTCACTCACTCACCACTCACTCACTCACCACTCACTCACCACTCACTCACTCACCACTCACTCACCACTCACCACTCACTCACTCACCACTCACTCACCACTCACCCACTCACTCTCACTCACCACTCACTCACTCACCACTCACTCACTCACCACTCACTCACTCACCACTCACTCACCACTCACTCACTCACCACTCACCACTCACCCACTCACTCACCACTCACCACTCACTCACCACTCACTCACCACTCACTCACCACTCACTCACCACTCACTCACTCACCACTCACCACTCACTCACCACTCACTCACCACTCACTCACTCACCACTCACCCACTCACTCACCACTCACCCACTCACTCACCACTCACTCACTCACTCACCACTCACTCACCACTCATTCACTCACCACTCACTCACCACTCACTCACCCACCACTCACTCACCCACTCACCACTCACTCACCACTCACTCACCCACTGACCACTCACTCACCACTCACTCACCACTCACTCACTCACCACTCACTCACCACTCACTCACCACTCACTCACTCACCACTCACTCACCACTCACTCACCATTCACTCACTCACCACTCACTCACCACTCACTCACCACTCACTCACCCACCCACCACTCACCACTCACTCACTCACCACTCACTCACCACTCACTCGCTCACCACTCGCTCACCACTCACTCGCTCACCACTCGCTCACCACTCACTCGCTCACCACTCGCTCACCACTCGCTCACCACTCACTCACCACTCACTCACCACTCACCACTCACTCACCCACTCACTCACCCACCCACTCACTCACTCACTCACCACTCACTCACCACTCACTCACCACTCACTCGCCCACTCACTCACCACTCACTCACTCACCCACTCACCCACTCACTCACTCACCACTCACTCACCACTCACTCACCACTCACTCACCACTCACTCAGCCACTCACTCACTCACTCACCACTCACCACTCACTCAGCCACTCACTCACCCACTCACTCACCACTCACTCACCCACTCACTCACTCACCACTCACTCACCACTCACTCACTCACTCACCACTCACTCACCACTCACTCACTCACCACTCACTCACTCACCACTCACTCACCCACCACTCACTCACCCACTCACTCACTCACCACTCACTCGCCCACTCACTCACCACTCACTCACTCGCCCACTCACTCGCCCACTCGCTCACTCACTCACTCACTCGCCCACTCGCTCACTCACTCACTCACCACTCACTCACCACTCACTCACTCACTCACCACTCACTCACCCACTCACTCACCCACTCCCTCACCCACCCACTCACTCACCACTCACTCACTCACCACTCACTCACCACTCACTCACCACTCACTCACCACTCACTCACCAACTCACTCACCAACTCACTCACCCACCACTCACTCACCACTCACTCACCACTCACTCAATCACCACTCACTCACCACTCACTCACCAACTCACTCACCAACTCACTCACCACTCACTCACCACTCACTCACTGACCACTCACTCACTCACCCCTCACTCACCACTCACTCACCACTCACTCACCACTCACTCACTCACCACTCACTCACCACTCACTCACCACTCACTCACTCAGTCACTCACTCACTCACCACTCACTCACCACTCACTCACCCACTCACTCACTCACTCACCACTCACTCACCCACTCACTCACCACTCACTCACCACTCACTACTCACTCACCACTCACTCACCACTCACTCACCACTCACTCACCACCCACTCACCACTCACTCACCACCCACTCACTCCTCACTCACTCACCACTCACTCACTCACCCACTCACTCACTCACTCACCCACTCACTCACTCACCACTCACTCACCACTCACCACACACTCACTCACCACTCACTCACCACTCACTCACCACTCACTCACTCGCCCACTCACTCACTCGCCCACTCGCTCACTCACTCACCACTTACTCACCACTCACTCACTCACCACTCACTCACCCACCCACTCACCACTCACTCACCACTCACTCACCACACACTCACTCACCACTCACTCACCACTCACTCGCCCACTCGCTCACTCACTCACTCACCCACTCACTCACCCACTCACTCACCCACTCACTCACCCACTCACTCACCCACCCACTCACTCACCACTCACTCACCACTCACTCACCACTCACTCACCACTCACTCACTCACCACTCACTCACCACTCACTCACCAACTCACTCACTCACCAACTCACTCACTCACTCACCAACTCACTCACTCACCACTCACTCACTCACCCCTCACTCACCACTCACTCACCACTCACTCACCACTCACTCACTCACCACTCACTCACCACTCACTCACCCACTCACTCATTCACTCACCACTCACTCACCACTCACTCACCTACACACTCACCACTCACTCACCACTCAACACTCACCACTCACTCACCACTCACCCACCACTAACTCACTCACCCACTCACTCACCACTCACTCACTCACCACTCACTCACCACTCACTCACCACTCACTCACTCACTCACCACTCACTCACCACTCACTCACTCACCACTCACTCACCACCCACTCACTCACCCACTCACTCACCCACTCCGTCACCCACCCACTCACTCACCACTCACTCACCACTCAATCACCACTCACTCACTCACCACTCACTCACCACTCACTCACCAACTCACTCACTCACCAACTCACTCACTCACCAACTCACTCACTCACTCACCACTCACTCACCAACTCACTCACTCACTCACCACTCACTCACCAACTCACTCACCACTCACTCACTCACCACTCACTCACCACTCACTCACCACTCACTCACTCACCACTCACTCACCACTCACACACCACTCACTCACCCACTCACTCACTCACCACTCACTCACCACTCACTCACCTACACACTCACCACTCACTCACCACTCACTCACCACTCAACACTCACCACTCACTCACCACTAACTCACTCACCCACTCACTCACCACTCACTCACCACTCACTCACCACTCACTCACCACTCACTCACTCACCACTCACTCACCACCCACTCACTCACCACCCACTCACTCACCACTCACTCACCACTCACTCACTCACTCACCACTCACTCACTCACCCACTCACTCACCCACTCACTCACTCACTCACCCACTCACTCACCACTCACTCACTCACCACTCACTCACCACTCACCCACCACTCACTCACCACTCACTCACCACTCACTCACTCGCCCACTCACTCACTCGCCCACTCGCTCACTCACTCACCACTTACTCACCACTCACTCACTCACCACTCACTCACCCACTCACTCACCCACTCACTCACCCACTCACCACTCACTCACCACACACTCACTCACCACTCACTCACTCACTCGCCCACTCGCTCACTCACTCACTCACCACTCACTCACCCACTCACTCACCCACTCACTCACCCACTCACTCACCCACTCACTCACCCACTCCGTCACCCACCCACTCACTCACCACTCACTCACCACTCACTCACCACTCACTCACCACTCACTCACTCACCACTCACTCACCACTCAATCACCAACTCACTCACTCACCAACTCACTCACTCACTCACCACTCACTCACCAACTCACTCACTCACCACTCACTCACTCACCCCTCACTCACCACTCACTCACCACTCACTCACCACTAACTCACCACTCACTCACCACTCACTCACTCACCACTCACTCACCACTCACACACCACTCACTCACCCACTCACTCACTCACTCACCACTCACTCACCACTCACTCACCTACTCACTCACCACTCACTCACCACTCAACACTCACCACTCAACACTCACCACTCAACACTCACCACTCACTCACCACTCACCCACCACTAACTCACTCACCCACTCACTCACCACTCACTCAACACTCACCACTCACTCACCACTCACTCACTCACCACTCACTCACTCACCACTCACCACTCACTCACCCACCCACTCACCACTCACTCACCACTCACTCACCACTCACTCACCACTCACTCACCACTCACTCACCACTCACTCACTCACTCACCACTCACTCACCACTCACTCACTCACCACTCACTCACTCACCACTCACTCACTCACCACTCACTCACTCACCACTCACTCACCCACCACTCACTCACCCACTCACTCACTCACCACTCACTCACCACTCACCCACCACTCACTCACCACTCACTCACTCACCACTCACTCACCCACTCACTCACCCACTCACTCACCCACTCACTCACCCACTCACTCACCCACTCACTCACCCACTCATCACTCACTCACTCACCACTCACTCACCACTCACTCACTCGCCCACTCACTCACTCGCCCACTCGCTCACTCACTCACTCACCACTCACTCACCACTCACTCACTCACCACTCACTCACCACTCACCCACTCACTCACCCACTCACTCACCCACTCCCTCACCCACCCACTCACTCACCACTCACTCACCACTCACTCACCACTCACTCACCACTCACTCACCAACTCACTCACCAACTCACTCACCAACTCACTCACTCACCACTCACTCACCACTCACTCAATCACCACTCACTCACCACTCACTCACCAACTCACTCACCAACTCACTCACTCACCACTCACTCACCACTCACTCACTCACCACTCACTCACTCACCCCTCACTCACCACTCACTCACCACTCACTCACTCACTCACCACTCACTCACCACTCACTCACCACTCACTCATCCACTCACTCACCACTCACTCACTCAGTCACTCACTCACTCACCACTCACTCACCACTCACTCACCCACTCACTCACTCACTCACCACTCACTCACCCACTCACTCACCACTCACTCACCACTCACTCACCACTCACTCACCACCCACTCACTCACCACTCACTCACCACTCACTCACTCACTCACCACTCACTCACTCACCCACTCACTCACCCACTCACTCACTCACTCACCACTCACTCACCACTCACCACACACTCACTCACCACTCACTCACCACTCACTCACCACTCACTCACCACTCACTCACCACTCACTCACTCGCCCACTCACTCACTCGCCCACTCGCTCACTCACTCACCACTTACTCACCACTCACTCACTCACTCACCACTCACTCACCCACTCACTCACCCACTCACTCACCCACTCACCACTCACTCACCACTCACTCACCACACACTCACTCACCACTCACTCACCACTCACTCACCCACTCACTCACTCGCCCACTCGCTCACTCACTCACTCACCCACTCACTCACCCACTCACTCACCCACTCACTCACCCACTCCGTCACCCACCCACTCACTCACCACTCACTCACCACTCACTCACCACTCACTCACTCACCACTCACTCACCACTCACTCACCAACTCACTCACTCACCACTCACTCACCAACTCACTCACTCACCACTCACTCACCACTCACTCACCACTCACTCACTCACTCACCCCTCACTCACCACTCACTCACCACTCACTCACCACTCACTCACCACTCACTCACTCACCACTCACTCACCACTCACTCACCACTCACACACCACTCACTCACCCACTCACTCACTCACCACTCACTCACCACTCACTCACCACTCACTCACCTACACACTCACCACTCACTCACCACTCACTCACCACTCAACACTCACCACTCACTCACCACTCACCCACCACTAACTCACTCACCCACTCACTCACAACTCACTCACCACTCACTCACCACTCAACACTCACTCACCACTCACTCACCACTCAACACTCACCACTCAACACTCACTCACTCACCACTCACTCACCACTCACTCACCTACACACTCACCACTCACTCACCACTCACTCACCACTCAACACTCACCACTCACTCACCACTCACCCACCACTAACTCACTCACCCACTCACTCACCACTCACTCACCACTCACTCACCCACTCACTCCTCACTCACCACTCACTCACCCACCACTCACTCACCCACTCACTCACTCACCACTCACTCACCACTCACCCACCACTCACTCACCACTCACTCACTCACCACTCACTCACCCACTCACTCACCCACTCACTCACTCACCCACTCACCCACTCACTCACCCACTCATCACTCACGCACCACTCACTCACCACACACTCACTCACCACTCACTCACCA
>NW_022639062.1:120000-145889 GCF_010993605.1 Petromyzon marinus | reverse complement strand
GATGATCTCAACCGATCACGGGCCTCCCCATGGTCGACTCGGCCTCGAATGAGTACCCGGTGCCGTGTGTCAACATCGCCACTCGGAAACAAAGGCAGCTGGGGGTGATGGTGGTGGCCAGCCACCCCCTCGTGTGCCGTGCCGGCCTTCATAGTAGCTGCTGCTCGCCAACAGCACTTGCCCCAACAGTCTGTTAAGGCTATGGGGGGGGGGGGGAATCTTCGTCTTTGTGTTTCTGTGTGCTGCCGCAGGCTGCGGGCGGCGGGGAGGAAGCCGGCCCCAGGCCGGGCTCCGACACGCGGGGGGGCGACGTGAAGAGGACCCCACACGGATACACAGGTGGGGGGGGGGGGTTCCCAACCACGCCGGCCTTACCGGGCCCTCGCCGGCAACGCCCGGCTCCCACTCGCCCTCACTGTCGCCCCGGCATAGGTCACGACCCGTGTGTGCCTGTGTCTCCGCGAGTGTGTGTGTTGGCCCGTGTGTGTGTTGGCCCGTGTGTGTGCGCGCGAGAGTGTGTGTTTGCACAAGTGTGTGTGTATGTGCGCGTGAGTCTGTTGACGCGTGTGTTGATCCGTGTGTCCGTTTGTACGTATGTTGGCCACCCACCTCCTTCGTGTGCCGTGCCAGCCTTCATAGGTGCTCGCTAACAGCACTTGCCCCAACAGCCCGTTCAGGTTATACCGGGAATCTTTGTCTTTGTTGCGCGTGGGGGTGAGCAGTGGCGTACCGGTCAGCGCTACGCTGCGCTACGAACCCGGCCACCCGAGTTCGATTCCCGCTCACGGCCGACACCACCGGTGACGATTATCCGAACCGGTCCTGGGCCTCCTGTAGGTCGACTCAACCTCAAATGAGCACCTGGTGCGGTGTAGCCGGTGCAACGTGTTAAACCTCCGCTGTGGTGCTTGCCGGTCGCTGCTGCTGCTGCGGTGGCTCCGAGCGACGCTATGGGGAGGAACAGCTGATAGCAATCAGCTGTTCCCCCTCGTGGTCTCCGCGGCGGGACGGGCATCTACGAGACTTCTCCTGGCCAAGCCCCCATTTGGACCTGTTGGCGGCATCACAAACAAAAATCTAAAACTTGAATCTGTTTGTCAGTCACGAATTGACCCTGTCACCAAGTCTGAGGTGATTCAAAGGCTTGGGGCGCCACGTTGGCTCGGAGATGTTAACTACCTCATCCGGTACACAGGAGGTCGTGGGTTCGATTCCGACCCCGACTCCTGTAGATTTGGAGTTTGCGTGTCTCTTTCGTTCTCCCCTTGGTCGCGTGGAATTTTCTCGGGGCCCTCCGGGTTTTTGCCTCCACTTCATTTGTGGCCAAATCACTTCTGATTAAGATCTCAGTGGGTCTTAACAGGTAAAATAAAACAAATTATAGTTATTCAGGGCGAGCGCCTGGAGCAGAAGGAGCAGCAGCAGCAGCAGCAGCTTCCTTGCGTTGTGCTACGCAAGGAAGCCGATCGTCATCCCGCTGGGTGCTTGCCGCTATACAGCAACAGCCTGCGAAGCTTCGTGCTCGGCCGCTGATGCAAACGTTCGTCTTCTGATCTTGAGGCACCGCCACCGCCACCGCCGCCGCCGCGAGATTTTCTGACCGGGGTCGCGAAAGCACGGGAGAATAAATTCAATAAATGTAGACGCTTTAATTTTTTAAATGCCGCGGCACCAGTGTACCGCCAATACGTTCACGTGGCGGAGCCACGAGACTGGATCCCCCCTCGGTGTTCCTCCAGATACAGCAGGGGGAGGGGGGGGAACCACTCTGGGTGTTAACAGGGAATGTTCAAGGCCTCTGGAGTCGGGTCAGTACCGCCTGGGACCTCTGGTGGACAGCCTCTGGCAACCGTCACCAAGTCGCCCCCCCCCCCCGCTCGTGGTAGGGAACTGACAAACAACAGGGAGTGGCTCCTCTTCTGAACAAAATAATGAAGGGGTGGGGGGGGGGTCGTGTAGGGAGCTGCGAGTCCCAGGCTGTGCTAATGGCGGCTTTACAACGCCCACTAAAGATGAACATCAGTGGCGGGACCGCGGGCAAGGCTGAAGAGTCGGATGCATTCTGTGCCTCCGTGTCACGGTGGGTGGGGGGGGGGGGCGTCGCGGGGTGGGTCGGGGGTCGCTGTTGGGGGTCTCACGGGCCCCCCCCCCACCACGTATGTTGCAGGAGCGGTGGGGGAGCACACGTACGTGAACACACACGTGCCGTGCGCGGCGAGGGGGGTGACACAGCCCCCCCACAGAGACGCCTTCGACATGAGTGAGCAACGACCGCCGGCGCTCACCCACTCGCTCACCCACTCGCTCACCCACACGCTCACCCTCGCATATCCACCGTCACCCACACGCTCACCCTCGCGCTCACCCACACGCTCACCCTCGCATATCCACCGTCACCCACACGCTCACCCACACGCTCATCCTCACCCACACGCTAATCCTCACCCACACACTAATCCTCACCCACACGCTCACCCACACGCTCACCCACACGCTCACCCATACGCTCACCCTCGCATATCCACCGTCACCCACACGCTCATCCTCACCCACACGCTCACCTTCGCATATCCACTGTTAACCACACGCTAATCCTCACCCACACGCTCACCCACACGCTCACCCACACGCTCACCCACATGCTCACCCTCAGTGGTGGTGATGCCCCCCGACCCCAGGGCCGTTTGAGGACGCGCTGAAGCAGCAGGGGGTTTCGCCCCCCCTCCCCGACAGGGGAGGGGGCTCCCCCACGCCCCCCGGCTCCTCCTCCCCCCCGCCTCCCCCCGCCACCGCCTCCTCCTCCATGGAGGAGGCTCTGCGGCGCGAGCGCTGGTACCACGGCAAGATGAGCCGGCACGACGCGGAGCAGCTCCTGCAGGCACGCTCACCCGCACGCGTACTCACCCGCCTGCTCACCCACCCACTCACTCGCAGACATTCACTCACACACTCACTCACCCGCACACACACTCACCCACCCGCACACTCACCCACCCGCACACTCACAGTCACCCACACACCCACCCACACGCTGACCCACACACACAAGGGGTTCGGTGTAACAGAATCACAATTTTCTTTAACGAGGTCTTGCTCGTGGTGGTGACGAGGTGGTGGTGGTTGTCGTAATGACGGTGGCGGTGGTTGCAGGAGGATGGAGACTTCCTAGTGAGGGAGTCGATGACGAGCCGCGGCCAGTACGTCCTCACGGGGCTGCAGCAGCAGCACGGCAAACACCTGCTGCTCGTCGACCCCCACGGAGTGGTGACTCACCCGCTCAAACGCTCACTCGCTCACTCACCCGCTCAAACGCTCACCCGCTCGCTCGCTCAAGCGCTCAAACGCTCACCCGCTCAAACGCTCACCCGCACAAACGCTCAGCTATTGCCCCCCCCCCCCCAGCTCTCCCATGTGCACACTCCTGCCACTCGACAACCTGAACCATGTCCCCACCTGAACACTCACCCACTGCCCACTCATTCACCTTGTTGGTCACCCACTCTGACCCCCACTGTCGGCCGTCCCACCACTGCCCCCTCTGACCTCCACTGTTGGCCGTCCCACCACTGCCCCCTCTGACCCCCACTGCCCCCTCTGACCTCCACTGCTGTGTGCGAGCGCAGGTGCGCACCAAGGACCGCCGCTTCGACAGCGTCAGTCACCTGATTGGCTATCACCGTGACAACCAGCTGCCAATCATTTCAGCCGGGAGCGAGCTGTCTCTGAAACAGCCGGTGGAGCGCCAGACGTGACGGTGTCACCCGCCTGCCGTGCAGCGCACTCACACGTGACCATCACTCACACGTGACCATCACTCACACGTGACCATCACTCACACGTGACCATCACTCACACTAGACTGCTATACACACACACACGTGTAACAATTTGTCACACGTGACCACCGCTGTCACACAAGTGACGGCCACTCGCACATCTGACTACCACACTCATACGCGACTACACACGAGTGTAACGGTTGGTCACACGCGACTACCTCTTACACGACTACCACAAGCACAACCACAATTACACGTGTTGTGCAAGGCTGTGGCTACTACTTCACACACGTACGTGTGGCGCTCAAACTGCTACACTGACACCCGTGACACTAACTGCTACACACATGCAACGCTGTAAATACACGCGTGTGACTCTTTAACCGTGCACTGTCTAAACCATCACTCGGTCACTCCATCCCAGACTCTGAGCACAAGCGGTCCCGGCCTGCCGGAGACGCGAGGGGGGGTGGTGTGTGCCACGCGGCTTCTGCGAGTCCTTTAGGAGTGAAATAAGTTGGTTTCCGTGGGTCTCTAAAAGGCCTCTAACAGTGTTGCAGTGGTTCCCAAACTGTGGGGGTCGTGGGAGATTATCATGGATTGAGGGTCAAGGGAACAGTGAAAGTACATATTTTTTTATTTTTAAATTAATGACAATACATCTCGTTCCTGAAAAAGTGAACGAGATTACTCCCCGCGCGTGGTTATTCTGCTGCTGCTGGTATGGTGTGGTTTGCCGTGTTAACCGCAGTGCTTCTCAACAACCTCTCTTGCTCAAACTTTCGAGTTCTGCTGCATCTCCACGCCGCTGTCCACAAGGGTGCAGGAGAGAGAAAATTCGTGATAGCTCCCTTCCTCCGATCTCCTCCAGAGCAAAGGGGCTTACCAGCAACCAGGGCAGGCATTTGCCCAACTGCATGAGTGTGTGCTTGTGTATCTGTGGGGAGCGGTGGTGCAGCGGTTAGCGCGCTGCGTGACAAACCTGGCCACCTGAATTCGATTCCTGCTCGCGGCCAACATTGGTGACGATTATCTGATCCGGACCTGGGCCTCGCCTAGATTGACTCGGCCTTAAATGAGTACCTGGTGCTGGTGCGTAAAAACATCGCCACTGGGGAGACAAAGGCGGCCGGGCGTGGTGTTGGCCACCCACCCCCTCGTGTGCTGTTCCGGCCTTCATAGGTGCTCGCTAACAGCACTTGCCTCAACTGTCTGTTCAGGCTACACGGGGGGGGTCTTTGTCTTTTGTAAATCTGTGGGGCCACCCAGGGTTTCGGTTCCCACTCACGCCCAACACTGGTGACGGTTATCTGAACCGGTCCTGGTCCTCGCCTAGGTCGACTCAGCCTCAAATGAACACCTGGTGCAGTGTGTAAAAATCATCACTATTGGGGAGACAAAGGCAGTCGGGCATGGAGCACCGTACCAGCCTTCATAGGTGTCGGCTAACGGCGCTTCCTCCAACATGCCGTTAAGGCTACGTGGGGGTTTTTCTATGTCTGTGCATCTGTTCCTTCCCAACTGCACACCCACCCTACGCACCGCACTAACAACCTTTACAAACAGGGCGGCTTCCTCCAACACCCGTGTTGGAGGGGGGGGGGGGGGGTTTCCCTGTTATTGGACAAGTGTTGGGGAGTTGGTGCTCTCGTACATCCTCCACACGTCACCAGCAGCCACCGCTGCTGGTCACCCACGCAGCCTCACTGGGCACGGCTCCCAGAACAACTCTTCTGGCTATGATCCATGAGTGGGGCGCGTTTGGGAACCACCGTGGTCTAGGCGGCGCCGCGTTCCCTGGGGGGGGGGTGTGGGGGGGGTTACGAGGGGGGCGGCAGTGCCCCCCTGCTCCTGCTCGTTATTAATGGACCGCAGCGCGCGCGTGTAAATAAGCCGACCGTGCGGACTCGCCGCCAACTCGCACCCGCCGCGTCCCCCCCCCCCCCCGTCACCCCCCCAGGGCGCGCGGCCTGCGGGGAGGGGGGGCTCTGCCAAACCCATGGTGCCCCCCACTCGCTCGCAAGCCTGACGTTACCGCCCCCCGCCGCCTCCTCTCTTTGTAACCTCCTGTTTATTTATTAAATGTATTTTCTGGAAGTTTTCGAGGGGCCTGCGTCGTTGCCGCCTGCGTCGTTGCCTGCTGCGTCGTTGCCTGCTGCGCCGTTGCCTGCTGCGCCGTTGCCTGCTACGCCGTTGCCTGCTACGCCCTTGCCTGCTGCGCCGTTGCCTGCTGCGCCGTTCTCTGCATCGTCGTCTGCGCCGGCCGACAGCTCGTTAGAAGGTGACGACACGGGGGCCCGGACAGTCCGAGGGGCTTTGGCGGCCGCGGCCGCGGCTTCGGCCTCCAGGACCGGGTCGGCGTCGGCGCTGCCGCCCCCCTCCCACACGGTGAGCGTCAGCGCCGACGCGGCGCCACCTGCACGCAGAGGCACGGAGCTGTGACCGACCTGGCGGTGGTGGTGGGAGCGGCGGTGACACGGAGATCGACAAAACGGACAGCGATGGTGGTGGAGGTGGACGTTGTTGTGATGGTGGACGAGACGGACGATGGAAGGGGTAGAGACGGTGGTGGAGGTGGACGTTGTTGTGATGGTGGAGGAGACGGACGATGGAAGGGGTAGAGACGGTGGTGGAGGTGGACGTTGTTGTGATGGTGGACGAGACGGACGATGGAAGGGGTAGAGACGGTGGTGCCAGACGCCGGGGGTAGAGACAGGCAACGGAGGGGTGGAGGAGATAGAAACGGTGGAAGAGGTAGACGCACGGCCATCAAGAGGAGTCGAGTGGAGGAGGAGGTGGAGCAAGGAGACGGGGACACTGGAGGGGACACAAACACGGGGGAGGTGGCTCCTGCTTCACTCACCGTGCTTCGCCACAGGGCAGTCCTTGTGGAAGTGCTCCACAGAACCGCACTCCCGGCAGCCACCGCCTACAGACACAGGGTCACGGTGAGCAGGCGGGGTCACGGTGAGTGGGCGCGGTCACGGTGAGCGGGCGGGGTCACGGTGAGCGGGCGGGGTCACGGTGAGCGGGCGGGGTCACAGTGAGCGGGCGCGGTGAGCGGGCGGGGTCACGGTGAGCGGGCGGGGTCACGGTGAGCGGGCGCGGTGAGCGGGCGGGGGTCACGGTGAGCAGGCGGGGTCACGGTGAGCGGGCGGGGTCACGGTGAGCGGGCGGGGTCACGGTGAGCGGGCGGGGTCACGGTGAGCGGGCGGGGTCACGGTGAGCGGGCGGGGTCACGGTGAGCGGGCGGGGTCACGGTGAGCGGGCGGGGTCGCGGGGTCGTGACGAGCAGATGGGGCGGTGGTAATGGTTGTGTTGGTACAGGTGTGGTGATGGCGAGTGTGGTTGTGGAATGGTGAAGTGGCAGTCCTGGCAGTGAGCGGAGGTGGTGGTGAGCATGGCGTTGATGTGCGTGGTGGCCGAATGTAGCGTGTTGGTGAGCGGTGTGGTGAGGGCCTCACCCGTTGCGTAGAGGCCCCTGGGGTTGTCCGGGCACGAGCGAGAGAGGTGACCCATCTCTCCGCAGATGAAACACTTGGCGAAGGGCAGCTCCCCTGTGCGCACACCGCAACACTCGCCCGTCACTCGTCATCACCCGACACTAGTCAACAGCGAGTGTGGGTAGTCAGCGCGGGTTGGTGGGTGTCTAGCGTGGCCGAGTGTGGTCGGTGAGCGGTTGGTGCGATTGGCGAGCGTGGCGAGTACCGGCGAGGGCGTCTATGCGAGCCCGGCAGGCCCCCAGCTCGTGCTCGGTGGAGCCGCAGCGGAAGCAAATGCCGGCACCGGACTCGGGGTCGCGTGGGCAGTCGGCCACGCCGTGGCCTGGCTCCCGGCACTGGAAGCACACCTGGGGCACCGCACACCAAGCGCACACCGCACTCTCAACCACACCGCACTTTTAATCACCTCCTCCACCACAACGCATTCTCACCGCGCTCTCGCCAAGACCACACTCCTGCCGACGCCGCACTCTCACGCCGGATGAGAACCCGCGCCACACCGCACTCTCACTTCACGCCACACCCTCGCACCGCACCCTGGGACTCCCGCACCCTGGGACCCCCCCCGCACCCCGGGACCCCCCCCCCCCCACACACCCCGAGACCCCCCCCCCCCCCCACCATGTTCCCCAGCTTCTTGCGCTGCCTCCGCAGTCTCCGCTCCTCGCGCCGCCGCTCCCTCTTCCCCGCGGTGGCGGCGTCCACGCCGGCGCCGCCGCCACCACCGCCGCCGCCTGCTCCCTCCGCCGTTGCCGCACGCTGCGCCGCCAGGAACCCATTCACGTCCGGGTCCTCGTACTTTGCCTTCTTCTTTGCCTTCTTCCGCGTCTCCTGCTTCTGTTCCTGCTTCTGTTCCTGGTTCTGTTCCTGGTTCTGTTCCTGCTTCTGTTCCTGGTTCTGTTCCTGCTGCTGCACCTCCCATGGAGTGGCGTCTCCCGTCCGCTTCCTGTGCGCGTTGTTAGCGCGCGCCCAGCGCGTCATGGCCCCCCCGCTCCTCCGACACCACCTACAGGGTGACAACCACCACCACGGGGTTCATACACCCACAACCACCACCACCACGGGGTTCATACACCCACCAGAACAACCACCACCACGGGGTTCATACACCCACAACAACCACTACCACGGGGTTCATACACCCACCAGAACAACCACCACCACGGGGTTCATACACCCACAACAACCACCACCACGGGGTTCATACACCCACAACAACCACCACCACGGGGTTCATACACCCACAACAACCACCACCACGGGGTTCATACATCCACAACCACCACCACCACGGGGTTCATACACCCACAACAACCACCACCACCACGGGGTTCATACACCCACAACCACCACCACCACGGGGTTCATACACCCACAACAACCACCACCACCACGGGGTTCATACACCCACAACAACCACCACCACAGGGTTCATACACCCACCACAACAACCACCACCACGGGGTTCATACACCCACCACGGGGTTCATACACCCACCACCACAGGGTTCATACACCCACAACAACCACCAACACGGGGTTCATACACCCACAACAACCACCACCACAGGGTTCATACACCCACCACAACAACCACCACCACGGGGTTCATACACCCACCACGGGGTTCATACACCCACCACCACAGGGTTCATACACCCACCACAACAACCACCACCACGGGGTTCATACACCCACCACAACAACCACCACCACGGGGTTCATACACCCACCACAACAACCACCACCACAGGGTTCATACACCCACAACAACCACCACCACCACGGGGTTCATACACCCACCACCACAGGGTTCATACACCCACCACAACAACCACCACCACGGGGTTCATACACCCACAATAACAACCACCACCACGAGGTTCATACACCACGTTTTCGCAAGCATGAGGGCCATAACCGTGACTGGAAAGACCCGAAGCTTCACACGGAGCTTCCACACCGCGTTACGAAGCTGATGAAGAGATAATGACTTGGAGTGAGACCTCCTCCTCCTGCCAGACCGGAGCTGGCTCGTGAGCACACTGCCCATGTAGGTACGGACACTTCTGCAGTAGGGCTGAACGATTAATCGATTTCAAATCGAAATTTGAAACAATGCGATTAGCAAATCGCAAAGGCTACGATGTTTTGCGATTTGAAAAGTCCTATTAATTTCTTAATGGAATTGTTTTATTTTTTTATTATTATAACTTGATTTATTTAACTTACAATCGTTCTATTTCAATCAAAACATTTTAAGCAATACATGTTGGAAACAATTAATATCGATATTCTTGGTAATTTCGGTAAAGTCACGTAGAAGGGAAACAATAAAATAATAAAAATAAAAAAACAATAAAATTCTCACGACGTTTCGACTGCAACACAAGCAATCATCATCTTGCTGTGGTTTTCACACCTGATGATGATTGCTTGTGTTGCAGTCGAAACGTCGTGAGAATTTTATTGTTTTTATATTATTTTATTGTTTCCCTTCTACGTGACTTTACCGAAATAACCTAGAATATGAATCCCTGCAGTCACGAAAGCTTTAAATCAAAATTCAATTAATATCTTTTAAGTTCTCATCCTTGCATGAGAATATATAGAGCAGTTCATATTTTGATAGTATCACGTGGTACTGCTCCATCACATGTTTTAAATCGATTACACAGTGAATATTGAACTGAAGCTTGACTTTAAAAAAATTAATCGCAAAGCAAATCGCAATGTCAGAAAAATCGCAAAATCTGTCGTCCCGACAGGTCTGTTCCTTTCACCTGAAGAAGGCCACTTGTGTTGTGGCCGAAACGTCGTGAGAATTTTATAGTGTTATTTTATTAATTTATAATTGTATTCTCACTCCACGTGACTTTACCGAAAGAACCAAAGAAGACGAGTCCCCCAAATCGTTCAGCCTTACTCCGGCAGCACTTCTCAACAAACTGCGCCATCGCTCGCGGGGAGTGGAGGCAGGGAAGCGTTCGATGACAATAAAACACCGAGGCGGGGTCCTTCGTGTCTGTGGGTCTGATGATGGTGAGCACGGTCACGGTTCAGCAAAAACAACTCCAGCTCCTCTTCTCAAAGAGCGAGCCAGCTATTACCAGTCTAACACCAGGCCATAGGCTTTCGCGACCAATATCATCCACAATAAATGTGTTTTTTTGGGTTAGATCGCTTAAGTATACACATGCGTCGTTAAACCCGCCACCGCCCCATACAGCTAATTAGTAAGGTTTGTCACGTAAACAGAACATGCCGATTGGCATACAAGATCGTTGACGAACAGGTCAACGCACCCTGGGCATCGATCATCCTCCCGCTTTGTAGCCATAGCAGTTGGACATTCCACCGGTACACAACCACCACCAACAACCACGAGGCCTCCATACACCCACAGGGCGGCAAAGCCACAAGCACCAAAGCTACAGGGAACACACCACCAACCAGCCCACCACCACGCAGCACAACCACCACGGGTCACCACCACCGGGTCTCACCTCGCAGTGGTCTCACGCCGCGAGTCACCTCTCACTTATTACTCCTCGACGTTTCGCTTCGCTCTCTCCTCTTCTCTCGCCTCCTCTCCTCTCTCTCCTCTTCTCTCTCCTCTGCGCTCTCCTCTCTCCCCGCTCTCCTGCACACGTGGGCAGTGGAGGAACTGGCGTAGTGGGAGGCCTCGTGACGTGTTACATGAGACTCGCGTGGCGGCGGCCATGTTGGGTAGGGGTGACTCCCTCTCGCGTGGCGGACATGTTGGGTAGGGGTGACCCTCCTACCCCTCACAACCCCCCCCGCCATCCTCTCCCGCCGCGACTCTTGCAGCGCGCGTGGAGGCCGAGGAAAGACGCCCCCCGGGCCTCGCGCTTGAATCTCGACCGGCGGCCATGTTGGGTAGGGGAAGTGCGTGACGTCACCACGACTTGATGTGCGCGTGTGGATAGCGTCACGCGACTGCGGGGGAACTTCCTCCCGTTTGCCGCGCCCACTGCTTCGCTAACCCCGCCCCCGGAGCTGACTTCGGCCCCGCCCATTCTCTAGTATGCCCCGCTCATTTTTATAGCCCCCGCCCACTGCCCGTGTAGTCCCGCCCACTACCCAGGTAGCCTCGTTCACTTTCCAGGTAGCCCCGCCTACTGCGCAGGTAGCTCCGCGCCCCGTGCTTACGCATAAGGGGTCGAGCACGTGTTACTTCAATCCCGTCGTGTCAACTGGAAATCGGTGACACAAAAAAGAGCTTCATAGCTCATCGGATTCCACCGGGACAAATAAAGATGCGGATTCAACTGTCGCGGCACGTCGAACTTAGGAGCCGTATCTCACAGAGAGCGCCCTCGCCCATAACCAACCACTGTCAGTTCCACCAGCATCGTCTCGAGCGGGCGTGACCCCAGCTGATGAGACCCTGGAGTGTCGACACGGGTCCCAGAGTGTTGCTTGTGTTGAACCAACGCTGCTGAAACTACGCACCCCAAGAAGGAAGGGCCGTGTGGCTGATGGGATGTCAAATACTGTATAGGCTACACGGGGGGGGGGGGGGGGGGTCTGTGTAATGGCCCGTCATTAAATGACTTCACGCACCTAGGGGGGGAGGGTCATACATTTGTGACGATGTGTGACGAGGGGGGGTGGGGTGAGAAATGTGACGTCACATCAAAATGCGCAACTTTAAATAAATATAGAACTGTTATAGCAACACTAATTGTCATAACAACACTCCTACAATATCAGAGTGTAGCGCCACATTAAATACGCACTACAATGACAATAGTGTAAAGCGATTTGAAGCATGTTTTATTTTCAAAATGGAAATATGGTTTCATAGTTCCATTTATTTGGTATAGCCCTGTGAGCCATTCGGCTCTTGAATCGGGTGCAACCACAACAAACAAAAAACAAAAACACGAACAAGAAAACATCTTAAAGTGACTACGTGACTGTGCAAACAGAAAATTCAGGAACAAAATATCAACATTTTTCTGAAATAACACCGTACACCAACACTGTGTGCAAAAATCCCAGTGGGATGCAAGTCAAATAACAACAACAAGCACAAGACAACTAAGATTAAGGCCATCAGTCTAACTCCGTACAATAAACAAAAACATGGCCAAACCACAAAAACGTTTTCGAAATCACCAAAATAAAGCCATAAATGCAATGTAACAGTGATTATAGAGACTTTGACCGAATTTTTAACAATAAACTACATAAGTAACATATAACACCAAATCCTAGAGCCATAGCTGGCTGCATGAGTCACTCCACAACAACAGGAGCATCAGTCGGAGTATCACATTTTTCAAAGGACCTTTAAGATCACCACACTAAATCAAAATACAGTTAATACTTTGCAGCGGTCATCCGGAGCGAAACATTTTATTTTATTGTAGGCCAGTGAATAGCTGTGGCAGCTAGGGGTGTACAACTCTCCTCTACAGCAGTTTTGAGTGAAGATCTCATAGGTAGTGATTCAAGTTGCAGTTTATTGGCAATAGCATTCCAGACCCTGGGGGCATCAATAGCAACGGCCCTTCGGTTTTTGTACGGCAATAGGGAATGTGAAGCTGGTAAATGAGCGAAGACCTGAGGTCAAATTTGTTCTTTGGAACAGAGAGAAGATCCAGCAGGTAGTCTGCGGATTTTTTGTATGTACATCGTGAATAAATAAGATCTGGTGCACAAGCCGTCGAACATTAAGAGATGTTAAGTTTGACCCAATGTAGAGATCACAGTGGTGAGTCCTATATGGGCAGTTCAATGCAAATCTTAAGGCCGAGTGATAGATGGAATCAAGCTTCTTCAGTACAGTACTTGGGGCTGATTTATACACGATGTCACAGTAGTCAAGTAGAGGCAGTATGGTAGCTTTTATCAATTCCAAACGGAACATTGGGGGAAGCAGTGCTTGTGTCGATACAGAAAACCAATTTGAATTTTGTCTTTTTACCAATATAATCAATGTGATCTTCAAACTTCAGTTTTGAATCCAGGATGACCCCAAGATACTTATAGATCTTGACTTGCTCTATTTGACAATTATTTAAGGAATGTAATTGGGGAAAAATAACTTCCTGTTTTAGTCCTGGTGAGAAGCATAGTACTTTGGTTTTGGAGGTATTCAGGACTAGTTTAAGAGCAACTAGCCGATGTTGTAGTTTGTTGAAATCACCCTGTAGCTTAGCAATCATGTCATCCAGAGAGCGGCCAGCAGTAATCAGTATCGTGTCATCTGCAAAAAGATTTACCCTGGAATGATCCAGGTCATTGCCCAAGTCATTGACATAAAGAGAGAACAAAAGGGGGCCGAGGATGGAACCCTGTGGAACCCCTTTTGTTATCTTAACACTGTTTGACCTCCAACCATCTGTGAATACAGTTTGGGTGCGAGAAAAAGGACAATTTTGTAACCATTTTACTGCGTTTTCAGAAAAACCGAAGCAACTTAGTTTACTAAGCAGGGTGTTGTGGTCTACTGTATAAAAAGATTTGGACAGGTCTAGAAAAAGACAGGCACAGTACTGCTTATTATCAAGGCTACTGTAAATGTGATTCAGAGAGTCTAATACAGGAAGCCCACCCACACAGACTCCTACTTGAAACCTGATTCCCACCACCACCCGACTCAGAAGAACTCTCTCATAAAAACGTTATACCATAGGGCTCATTGCATTTCTGACCAACACCACCTGACCAGTGAATTAAAACATGTACATCTGGCCCTCAAGATGAACGGATACTCTGACCGTACCATCCGTCAAGCTGTTTCTCCTACCATACAGAAACAACCACTTGATACTCCGATCAAAATCATCGCGTTACCATACATAGCAGGCGTTACTAAAAAGATTTCCAAAATTCTAAACAAACACAAGATCCAGGTCCGGTTCAACACAGTACACAAAATCCGTGATCTGATCCCATCCATAAAGGATGTAATTCCTGATTTACAGTGCCCCGGTGTTTACAAATTGAGTTGCATCTGTGGTGACTGCTATATCGGGGAGACGAAACGACATATCTCTGACCGAATTCGCGAGCACAAATCAGATTTAAAACACGGCAGAACGAAGTCTTCTGCCGTAGCTGGTCACTGTTACAACGCTGTGGGTTATCATGATATTGTTTTCTCCGATACCAAGGTACTCTGCAAACCCCTCGGCTATTACCAGAGATTTGTCCACGAGGCCATCCAGATATACAAACACAGACACAACTTCAACCGAGAGGATGGTTTCAAATTAAGCAACCATTGGAAAGATGTTATAAATCAAGTCAAACGGTAGCTGCCTTTTAATTTTACAGCAATTTTCAGTGGTGGTATACCAAACTTTAGATGCGTGTTTTTTTCTAAAATGGGGCGTACTCGCACGCCATCGCCTCCCTCCGAACTACCCTGCAACATAACAAAAGGGTTTTAATCGCATTTATCTGCAGTCCACCACCCCCTCCCCCCGAGACCCCTACAGATTAACAAAAGGCGGCTTAACTCAGCCCTCCCACCCACCCACTTGCCTTTCTGGCTCCTCCCCCCCCTTAACCTATATATAAACCCGATCATCTCAGAGCTGTGCACTTGACACAGATATTCTACTGTGACTATTCCACCTGAAGACGGAAGCTTGTGTTGCCTCCGAAAGGTCGTGATCTAATTGTTTATTTTATTTTACCTACGTGACTTTACCGAATAAAACCAAAGAGTATGAATCATTGCAGTCACGAAAGCTTAAAATCTAGAATTTACAGTATATATTTGTTTCTTAAGGCCCTTCACCATGGCACCACCAGCTAGCTATATTCTAGTATGTCTTTACCATGCGGGGAAATAGTGCAAAAGGTGTGCGAATATGTACACACAACATTACAAAACAGATGTACGGTACACAACAGATATACACATCGCACATCAAGGCCGTAGCCATGGAGTCAACATTGGGGGGGACCAAATCTTCCAGGGTGTCTGGGGGTCCCAACCCAGAAAAATATCTAAATTTGAAAACTCATTTCCTGCCTAAAATATTAAAAAATTCACTAACACATGGGATGGACTTTTAATTTATTTTTTACAATAATGTCTAAGAGTGTATTGTATTACATTGCTCTGTTTTTACTTTAATTTTTTACCATTTCTTGTTTCATTGTATGTAATGGCAGAGATTAGGGATTAATAAAGTACAACCATAGCCACAATCATATAAACAGAAATCTAAGCATTGATTTACGTGAAGACAAGTCCAGATATTGTGGCCAAGGTTTAGCAAATTGTTGTTTTCATTTACATAGCATAGCAATTTATTTGTTATAGCAATATATTGGGGGGGGGGACATTTTGAGCATATTTGAATATTGGGGGGGCATGTGTCCCAAATGTACGCACCATGTTTACACAACAGATGCGTGCAACAGATATACAAAACACATGTACACACTCGATGTACACACCTGATGTACACAGCAATTGTACACACCATGTGTACACAACAGATGTACACAAGAGGTATACACAACACATGTACACACCCGATGTACACACCTGATGTGCACAACAAATGTACACACCATGTGTACACAACAAATGTACACAACCAATGTACGTAACATTCCTCGATTACTTTAAACCAGTGGTTCTTAACCTGAGCTGCACGCACCCCCTGGGGGTGGGAGATGCCCTTTCTGAAAGCCAAAGGGGTGCAGGTTTCACAATGCACGGTAAAGGTTAAGAACCACTGCTTTAAATAAACGTGCTGCTCAAATATATGTATATATGTAGCAAATATATGTATGTGTCATGAGCGGCTTCCGAGACACGTTGTGTAGAGGGCGTCTTCTTATTTATTCTCACACTGGGCACAACACAGGCCGATACACACACATAAGTCTCCTCTCACTGGGCACAACACTGGCTAATATATATACAGCAGCGACGTGCGGTGAGGTCAATGGCTGGCATTGGCTAGTGTCAGAGCCAGAGTCACACACTGAGGGGGGCGTGGCCTCACGGAGGGGGGCCTGTTAGACACGTCCCCCTCCGTGAGGCCTCGCCTATCTGCACATGTTCACCCCCTCTACACCGTTCATCATGCTAAGTCCGCCAATTAAATGCTAATTTTTATGCTAATTCCTTTGTCAAGGCGCTCTGTTTCTTCTCACACAGCTTAAAGGTCGCGGTCTGAGCTTGGCTGTGTTCGCTCCAGCGCTGTCCTCCAGACAGTCTCGTCCCTTCACCTGATGAAGGCCACTTGTGTTGTGGCCGAAACGTCGTGAGAATTTTATTATTTTATTTTATTAATTTATTATTTTATTCTCATTCTACGTGACTTTACCGAAAGAACCAAAGAAGACGTCCCCCTCAGTGAGGCAGATGCGATAGCTGCCTCCCCTGGTGCTTTTTATTGCAGTTTCATGACGAGACCAGCGAGCCTAAATATCTTTATACACATACGTGAAATAAGTTACCTGGAGCATGGAAGGCGAGGACATGAAATGAAGGGGTCTACAAACATCACATTGGTGACACACTGAGATAGTAACAGGCACACGCTTAATGCCTGCACTCCATCCAGTTACTGAGTGGTTGCGCAATCAGAGAGGAGGCTGAGCGCGTCGCTGCCTCACCTCTCGTCTCTTCCTGTATTTGCAGCGAAGCTCCGCAAATTTGGCGATTTTGACTATAAAAATGATTGGAATCGTACAGAAATGGCATTTATAACACAGATCAGTGGATAAATCTTAATATTTATTTTATTATTCTTTTTTTTACTTTTAGTAACAGCTATTTTCATTGGGGTATGACAGGTGAGGCTCTGCCTCCCTTGCCTCCCCTGACCGCACGTCCCTGATAAATACGTCTCTACTTTAGCCACGCACAGCCGACCTCTCTACATAGTCCCATCGCCTACATCCAACCACACAGCTGGCTCACTCGTGTGACGATCACGGCGATGGGGGCCTGGCGGAGGATCTTCCATGTGGCCGGACGACGGAGAGAGATGCAGCGACGCAGCCAGAACCCGGGACCCCGCAACAACCCTGAACCCTCGGCTTCACCCCCCTTTTATACCTCTCGGCGTGGCCAGGCCCCGCCTCTGGCTACGCCCCCTTCCAGAACCTTCATGCAGGTTCCCGGAGCTTCCCGACTAACCCCACCTTTTACCTTTAACCCAGATAAGCCCCCCTTCTGATTAGTTGCTACATCACCTTGCCCATACCCGTGATTACCCTTCCAGGCCGACAAGTAGCAACCTGTCATTACATATGTATCAAATATATTATGTCTATATGTGTAGTGACATAGAATTGGTCACTAGGCAGCACAGCGCTTGCTGCTGGCAGGGAAGGGGATCTGCAGAGTGAAGCAGCCCTGACGTCAGCAGGCCACGTGATAGACCCGCGAGGGATCTAGGGTAAAGGTTACGGAAGGGACACGTCGAGAGCCCTGCTCGTAGCTTCCAGAAGGGGGGCGTGGCCGGGGCGGAGCGAGCCCACGCTAACAGGATTAAAGGGGACCCCGAGCAGGGGATGAGGGCCATCGTTTGGAGTGGGATCCCCGTCGTCGTCGTCGCCGTTGAAGATCGTCGCCATCGCCGCTGCCATCTCGTGCCTTCGTGGCTGTCGTCGTTGCGCTGCTAAACGCAGTCGCGCTGTCTCAGTTCAGCGCCGTCAGTGTCAGACGGCGAGCGTTGTGTTGTAGGCTAGCAACCAGTGTAGAGTTGCGTTTAAGCGAGAGAGACAGGGCGTCGTGTAACAGCAGAGGCTGTGTAACAGTGTGCTCGGTGTTTAATTAAAGAATTGCCTCCAAGAAGTTACGTCTCCAAGTCAGCCACTACATATGTATCAAATATATTAATGTATCAACCCTTGTTCGCATCGTCTCCCCCTTGTTTGATATGAACAATAATCGTATTATTGTTGATGCCATTGATGATGTTATCGATTTCAAATCGTTGTTGATAGCGATATGTTAATTACGTATTGTTCATTTTGTGGATTATGTTGATGTCGTATTAGAGATGTATGTCGAACTGCTTTCTGCACCGTACGTAGCCAATCGCGCTAATTGGAGGTGCGGGGGAAGGACAACAAATTAAACACAACAACAACGAGCAGTTCTAAAGATCGAGAACAAAAACAGTTATTGATGTGCTTGATGTTTCTTGAGTGAAAGTTGGCCAGCGAGGGTCGTTGGGTGAGGAACGGCGTTGACCCCGCGTCACGTGCCGTGCCACGTGCGTTATTCTGGTACGGGGACTCCTCTACTTACGAACGAGGTAGGTTTCCAGGGGTCGAGTTCGTAAGTCGATTTGTTCGTAAGTCGATTTGTTCGTAAGTCCAACTTTACTGCTATCGATTCCAAAACACGTTGTATGGCATTGTTCACTAAACACGGGGAATGGCTTTAAAAGTTGTATAATCTCCTGTAGATGCCGCTGGTTCTTCTTACTACCACCATCAACACTTTCACCACTCGCACGCTTCTGAGAAATGACGGAGGTTGATAATGTTCGTGAAAAGCAGGAATTCTGGCAATGCTGGATGATGACACCGCCGTCTATTGCGTGGCGCGGTTGAACTTACGACTCTCGGTCCGGACGTGCAAGTTGACATACGGGACAGGTTTGTTCGCATCTCTGAGAGTTCGTAAGTCGAACGTTCGTAAGTAGAGGAGCCCCTGTACCATGCTCCCAGGGTCTACCTGAGCTGTTACTCCCTGTCTACCTGAGCTGTTACTCCCTGTGTCTACCTGAGCTGTTACTCCCTGTGTGTACCTGAGCTGTTACTCCCTGTGTCTACCTGAGCTGCTACTCCCTGTGTCTACCTGAGCTGCTGCTCCCTGGGCCTGCCTGAGCTGCTACTCCCTGTCTACCTGAGCTGTTACTCCCTGTGTCTACCTGAGCTGCTACTCCCTGTGTCTACCTGAGCTGCTGCTCCCTGGGCCTGCCTGAGCTGTTACTCCCTGTGTCTACCTGAGCTGTTACTCCCTGTGTGTACCTGAGCTGCTCCCTGCGCCTGCCTGAGCTGCTACTCCCTGCGTCTACCTGAGCTGCTCCCTGGGTCTACCTGAGCTGCTCCCTGGGTCTACCTGAGCTGCTACTCTCTGGGTCTACCTGAGCTGCTGCTCCCTGCGCCTGCCTGAGCTGTTACTCCCTGTGTCTACCTGAGCTGCTCCCTGGGTCTACCTGAGCTGCTGCTCCCTGGGTCTACCTGAGCTGCTACTCCCTGGGCCTGCCTGAGCTGCTACTCCCTGGGCCTGCCTGAGCTGCTGCACCTTGGGTCTGCCTTAATCTGCTGCTGCCTGGTTTGCTCAAATACGCTCTCCGTTATCAAGGAGCCAAAGCTTCTGCAGGAAGCCCTCGACCGTCTTAACCCATTCCTTGAGGTTTTTACCCTTCACCTGCTTGATAAGGTTATTACCCTGTTCGTGAAAATGCTCCTTGAGTGTTAGGTCACATGCACGCTAGCGTAGAGAAATAGCAACGCACCAAGGTGTGCTTACAAACAGCAAGAACTTGAACGGCTAGTCAACTTCGTGACCTAGAGCTGACCGCCACCACAAACTCAAGCACGCGGGCGAGAAGTCGTACATGTGTGACGAGTGCGGCAAGATATTAATCGCGCTCGGCCTACCTGTGCGTTTTTCACTTGTGTGTTTAACTGTTGTGGATCATTGTTATGTTAAAGATGGCAATTCTCCTGCTGTGTATCATACTACTGTCGTTCCCGGTCATATCTAGTGCCACACTCAACTATACAAACGGCTACCCTCGTTACTTTGCGTCCATACTTGTTGCTCGATTTGCCACTACACCTGCAAATGAAACAGCTCATAGACACTTCTACACTCCATCATTGTATCCTTTTAAACCCTATCTTTGTCCCATTACTTCACCAGCACTCCTTCCAAACTTCATTCTGCTCTTAAAAATAACACCATCTGCGAGCCGCTGCTATTCGTCCAAGGTTCACCGCTCTTCATCCTTTCACAGAAAATACTTGTGCAAACTATTAATTCTACTTTTCTTATTTCTGGGTGGTATTGAGCTTCATCCTGGCCCAAATATAAAGAACTCGTATAATTCTGTATCTTTTTCTGGCAGGAAAGGTGTTGGTGTTCTACATGTCAACATCAGAGGGCTTGTGATTAAATTAAGTCAACTACAACTAGAAGTGGCAAATCTTGACCCGGACATTTTTTGCCTAACAGAAACATTTCTCACTCCTGCCGTCAATGACTTGCACATTACGATTGACAACTACAACCTTTTTCGGCTTGACCGAGGATCTAAAGGAGGTGGAATTGCCATCTATGTTTGGAATACTATTGCATGTTCACCAGCTCACTCCTTGTTTAAAAAATGTTGCTTTGAAGGTTTGGCTCTCAGAATAACTCTTCCAAATAATCAACAGATATTGGTAGTGTGCTGCTATAGACCGCCTAGTGGGAAGGATGTTGAAGCTGCATCTGCACTGAGAGAGCTTTTTGGGGGCCTCCCTAAAGGTGAAATAGTTTTAGTGGGTGATCTAAATTGAATGTGGCCGTGGCCACAAATTTTACAGATGAATTTGACCTGTTTCAATTAATAGATATCCCCACAAGACCCAACCTAAAAAATCCGGGACATTCATCTCTGCTTGACGTCCTATTGACAAATGCCCCTCACAATTTCACACTGACTGGTGTTCTGGGTAATACCCTTAGTGATCACTCCTTCATTTTTGGTGTGAGATCACTTCAGCATTCAGGCATTTACTAATGATGTGCTTCACTCGGATATTGACAAGGTCTGTGATATCCCCAACCTGACTAAGGCTTGGGAGACCTTCAGGTACACGTTTCTCCAAATTCTTAACAAACATGCTCCGTTGGTTAGATTTAAAACTAAAGGCAACCGCCCACCATGGTTTGATCCTTTGATTACAAAGCTCATGAAAACTAGGGACAAGGCTTGGGCATGTGCTCAGAAAAGTAATTTGGTCAATGACTGGCTAGAATACAGGATTTTAAGGAATAGATGCGTCAAAAAATACGGCATGCAAAAAATGCCTATTTTTCCTCCACCCTCCTGGAATCACATGGAAATGCCAGGATTTTCTGGAAAACAATCAAATGTATCGAAAAGGCATCCAAAACAGACAATCTGCCCGTTGAGCTTAACCGAAATGGGGAATATTTTTCAGATCCCAAAAAAATAGTTGAGAATTTTAACCTTAAATTTTCTGAAGCTGGTAATCTTTTTGATAATGTATTGGGAGTCACCCCTGCTCATGCAAATTCCTACACCCCTGTCTAAACATTAAACGAATTTAGTTTCCAGCCAATCCATGAAAGCAATGTTCTGAAACAACTGTCCTACCTCAAAGGGTCCTCCTCTACCGGAGCAGATAGTATTCCCATCTTTGCTCTACTAACTGTTGGTCACCTAATATACAAACCTATAGCCCATATTTTCAACCTGTCCATCAAAGAAGCATCAGTTCCTCTAGAATGGAAACATTCCTATGTCCGTCCACTTCACAAAGGGGGCCCTAAAGATGATCCAAATAACTACCGACCTATCTCAATTTTGTCCCCGTTGATGAAAATTTTTGAAAAATTACTGACCTACCAAATTAGCAGTATCCTGTCCACCAACAATCTACTACATCTAAAACAATCTGGGTTCCGAAAAAAATACAGCACCACATCTGCTGCATTAGATTCTCTGAATCACATTTACAGTAGCCTTGATAATAAGCAGCACTGTGCCTGTCTTTTTTTAGACCTGTCCAAATCTTTTGATATAGTAGACCACAACACCCTGCTTAGTAAACTAAGTTGCCTCGGTTTTTCCGAAAACGCAGTAAAATGGTTACAAAATTACCTCTTTTCTCGCACCCAAACTGTATTCACAGATGGTTGGAGGTCAAACAATGTTAAGATAACAAAAGGGGTTCCACAGGGTTCCATCCTCGGCCCCCTTTTGTTCTCTCTTTATGTAAAGGACTTGGGCACTACCTGGATCATTCCAGGGTAAATCTTTTTGCAGATGACACGATACTGATTATTGCTGGCCGCTCTCCGGATGACATGATTGCTAAGCTACAGGGTGATTTCAACAAACTACAACATCAGCTAGTTGCTCTTAAACTAGTCCTGAATACCTCCAAAACCAAGGTGCTATGCTTCTCACCAGGACTAAAGCAGGAAGTTATTTTTCCCCAATTACATTCCTTAAATAATTGTCAAATAGAGCAAGTCAAGATCTATAAGTATCTTGGGGTCATCCTGGATTCAAAACTGAATTTTGAAGATCACATTGATTATATTGGTAAAAAAAACAAAAATTAAAATTGGTTTTCTGTATCGACAAAAAAAGCTACCATACTGCCTCTACTTGACTACTGTGACATCGTGTATAAATCAGCCCCAAGTACTGTACTGAAGAAGCTTGATTCCATCTATCACTCGGCCTTAAGATTTGCATTGAACTGCCCATATAGGACTCACCACTGTGATCTCTACATTGGGTCAAACTTAACATCTCTTAATGTTCGACGGCTTGTGCACCAGATCTTATTTATTCACGATGTACTTACAAAAAATCCGCAGACTACCTGCTGGATCTCCTCTCTGTTCCAAAGAACAAATTTGACCTCAGGTCTTCGCTCATTTACCAGCTTCACATTCCCTATTGCCGTACAAAAACCGGAGGAAGGGCCTTTGCTATTGATGCCCCCAGGGTCTGGAATGCTATTGCCAATAAACTGCAACTTGAATCGCTACCAATGAGATCTTCTCTCAAAACTGCTCTAGAGGAGTTGTACACCCCTAGCTGCCACTGCTATTCATTGGCGTAAAATAAAATAAAATGTTTTGCTCCGGATGACGCTGCAAAGTATTAACTGTATTTTTATTTAGCGTGCTGATCTTAAAGGTGCATTGAAAAATTTGATACTCCGACCGATGCTTTCTGTTGTTGTGGAGTAACTCATGCAGCCAGCTATGGCTCTAGGGTTTGGTGTTACATGTTATTTATGTAGTTTATTGTTAAAAAATTCGGTCACAGTCCTTGTGATTGTAGTGGAGTACGAAGGTGCGTTGTGGAAACGGCGTGATTACACGATAACAAATACAGTACAGGTTATGTGAGGGCAATTAGGTTGGGAGAGCCAAGGACGGCTGTGATTGCTTGGTGCTGTTGCCAGGGCCGGAGGGGCGTCTGGAAGTCTGGCGAGAACCAGGTGACGTCACGCGGAGTGCCGTGGGGACGCGGGTTAATTAATTGGGGGGTGTAATGAGAGCGGGTATAAGAGCTGGTATATGAGCAGGAGTCAACAGAGGGGGTTGAAGAGCGGAGAGCTTGGAGATGGGTTGAAGTTGGAGAGCTTGGAGGAGTTGGAGTTTGGAGAGCTTGGGGGAGTTGGAGTTTGGAGAGCTTGGGGAGAACAGCGGGGAAAATTGTAGCTCGGAGTCAACAGCGGGGAATTGAAGAGTGGAGAGAGCGTAGCGATAGCGGAGCTGAAGACGAGAAGCAGCTAGCAGTGGAGAGAGCATAGCGATAGCGGAGCTGAAGAAGAGAACAGTTAGCAGTGGAGAGAGCGTAGCGATAGCGGAGCTGAAGAAGAGAATCAGCCAGCAGTGGAGAGAGCGTAGTGATAGCGGAGCTGAAGAGAAGCAGCTAGCAGTGGAGAGAGCGTAGTGATAGCGGAGCTGAAGAAGAGAATCAGCCAGCAGTGGAGAGAGCGTAGTGATAGCGGAGCTGAAGAGAAGCAGCTAGCAGTGGAGAGAGCGTAGTGATAGCGGAGCTGAAGACGAAGAACAGTTAGCAGTGGAGAGAGCGTAGTGACGGTGATAGCGGTGAGCGGAGACGAAGCAGTTAGCAGTGGAGAGAGCATAGTGACGGTGATAGCGGAGACGAAGACGTTATAGCGGCGGAGCAAGCGAAGTGATCGTGGGGGAGTGGAGAGACAAAGGTGGCGAGCGAGCCGTGGCGACCAGGATACTGTGGAAAGTGGAGGACGTGCTGAGAGTTGTAAATAAAGCGGTGTTCGGAGAAAGACATAAGTTGTCCGAGTGAAATCGAACACTACATGATCACTGTTACGTTGCGATTATGGCTTTATTTTTTGGCGATTTGGAAAACGTTTTTTTGGTTTGGACATGTTTGTTTTGTTGTAGTACTTGAGTTAGACTGATGGCCTTAATCTAAGTTGTCTTGTGGTGGTTGTTTGATTTGCATCCCACTGGGATTTTTTGCACACAGCGTTGGTGGTGTACGGTGCTTTTTTCAGGAATATTTTGCTGTTTTTTTATTCCCATGGATTTTCTGTTTGCACAGTCAACACGTAGTCACTTTAAGATGCTTTTCTTGTTCGTGTTTTTGTTTGTTGTGGTTGCACCCGATTCAAGAGCCGGATGGCTCACGGGGCTATACCAACATAAATGAAGTGAACAGTGCGCGTCGTGTTTGATGAATGAATGAGTGGAGGTGACGTCACACCCCGGCCCCCCACCCCCCTCCATTCCCCCCCTCGGTTTCTACCGCCCCCCCCAGTATTAAGCCTCGCGCTTATTGGCCGCACGTGATCCTCGCGTGGCCAATGGGAGTGGCGTGAGCCCCCCCCCCCTCACGCGGGGGAGGGGTATTAAAGAAGGCGCGAGGACTCGCGACTCTGAGTCGCACGACTCGGCGAGTGGGGCAACCCGTGGTCACCTCCTCATCATTAACAACCTCCTCCTCATCAACATCCTCCTCCTCATCAACATCATCCTCATCACCATCACCCAGACATCGAGATTTCCTCATCCGCTCATCCTCACCCAGAAGCCGGACACCTCATCCTGGTCCCGCGCCTACCTCGTCACCCTCAACCCCAGGCCCCCCGAGTCTTCTCCACCATCCCAGTTTCTCCCCCCCCACCCCCCTCAACACTTTTCCTCACCCCCTGTAGCTCCCGCGCCTCCCTTCCTGATCCCCCTCCTGTCGACCCCCCGGATCTCGAGCTCTCATCGCCCACGGTAGCCCCTGAGCCCCCCTGTATCGGCCCCGTGACTCTCTCTCGATACTCGCAACGCTCCTCCACACCATCGCTCTCCCTGCTCCCCCATCTCCCTGCTCCCCCATCTCCCCGCTCCCCCATCTCCCCGCTCCCCCATTTTTTTGCTCCCCCATCTCCCTGCCTCCCCACTCTCTCTCGTCTCCCTGCCTCCCCATCTCCCTGCTCCCCCATCTCCCTGCTCCCCCTGCTCCCCCATCTTCCTGCTCCCCCATCTCCCTGCTCCCCCTGCTCTCCGTCCTCCCTGCTCCCCCATCTCCCTGCCCCCCCACTCTCTCTCGTCTCCCTACTCTCCCTGCTCCCCCCGCTCCGCTCCCCCTGCTCCCCCCGCTCCGCTGCCCCCCGTCTTCCCCGCTCTCTGTCCCCGCTCGAGGCCCCATGGAGAAGTCGGGCAGCGCGGGCCGCTTCCACGTGGACGTCGTTTGCGAGCCCGGCGGGGGTGGCGGCTCCTCGTCGTCGGGCGCGGAGCTCCGCCACCGCGGGGGCCCCGGGCCGGGCCCCGACGATCCCCCGGGCTACCCCGAGCACCGGGGCCCCTTGGCGGAGGAGGCTCGCTCGGTGGCCGGGG
>NW_022639062.1:0-115000 GCF_010993605.1 Petromyzon marinus | reverse complement strand
AGGGAGGCAAAGGTGGCCGTGCATGGCGGTTGCCACTCCCACCCCCTCGTGTACCGTGCTGGCCTTCATAGGCGCTTAGCAGACAGCCTGTTCAGGGCTATGTGGGGGAACTTTGTCTTTGTGTGGAACCCCAAGCGCCATCTCGCTCCTGACCGCCCCATCCACCCCGGGTATCACCTCGGGTATCTCCCCGTGTCACCTCGGGGTCACCCCAGGGTCACACCCGGTGTCACCCGATGTCATCCCGGGCATCACCCCACGTCATCCCGATATCACCCCGCATCACCCCGGGTATCGCCCCATGTCACTCCGGGCTGGGCATCACCCCGTGTCACTCCGGGTGTCACCCCGTTATCTGCACCCAGGTAGGGACAATGGCAATTTGGCTGGGTTGACCTAGGGGTGTTACCCTGCCCAGGCGACACCCCAGGCATCACCCCGGGTGCCCTGCCTGGATGTGGTCTGAGCTCGGATCGGGCTCCAGGTTTCTAACCGCGCTGTCCACGTCGCCAAACACCGAAAAGACAGAGACTCCTCTGTCTTTTTGGCGCCACGGTGGCTAGGAGATGTTAACTACCGCGCCTGGTATGCAGGAGGCCGTGGGTTCGATCCCGACCCTGACGCCTGCTGCTGTATATTTCGAGTTTGTGTGTCTCTCTCATCATCATCACGGTGGCTAGGAGATGTTAACTACCGCGCCTGGTATGCAGGAGGCCGTGGGTTCGATCCCGACCCTGACGCCTGCTGTATATTTCGAGTTTGCGTGTCTCTCTCATCATCATCACGGTGGCTAGGAGATGTTAACTACCTCGCCTGGTATGCAGGAGGCCATTGGTTTGATCCCGACCCTGACGCCTCTATATTTTGAGTTTGCATCTTCTCCCCGTGGTCACGTGGATTTTCCTCCGGCTCCTCCAGTTATTCCCAGCACATTTAGAATCAACATCACGTGTTTATAGAGTATTTGGCTGCGATACATTTCCACGTGATAAGCCGCTTTGTTGAGCTATCATCTGTGGCCAGGTGCCTTTTTAAAAAAGAGCTCCTATAGCTCGGTGGGCCTTAACTGATATAATAAGAAAAATAGTTTCTAGTTTAGTTTTAGAATCTCATGGGTGACGCTATAGATCAGCAGGTGGGACCCTTCCTCCCCATACACTGCAGCCTGCCACCTTGTGCTGCCCTGCAGGCTGCCACCTTGTGCTGCCCTGCAGGCTGTCACCTCGTGCTGCCTTGCAGGCTGCCACCTTGTGCTGCCCTGCAGGCTGCCACCTTGTGCTGCCCTGCAGGCTGTCACCTCGTGCTGCCTTGCAGGCTGCCACCTTGTGCTGCCTTGCAGGCTGCCACCTTGTGCTGCCCTGCAGGCTGCCACCTTGTGCTGCCCTGCAGGCTGTCACCTCGTGCTGCCTTGCAGGCTGCCACCTTGTGCTGCCCTGCAGGCTGCCACCTCGTGCTGCCACCTCGTGCTGCCCTGCAGGCTGCCACCTCGTGCTGCCCTGCAGGCTGCCACCTTGTGTGCTGCCCTGCAGGCTGCCACCTTGTGCTGCCACCTTGTGCTGCCCTGCAGGCTGCCACCTTGTGCTGCCCTGCAGGCTGCCACCTTGTGCTGCCCTGCAGGCTGCTTGAGCGGCAGCCTTTCGAACTTATCGAACTTATTAGCCACATCAGCGGCTCCGACCTATTAATAAACTCCGCGTTCAAATCCAATAAAATTTGTTTTATACATTTGTGGCGCCCATTGGAAAACATTACACACTGGATATCTCAGAATATTGAAGTCAGCCCCCCCCCCCCAAAGTGAAAATCCTGGCTCCGCCCCTGAAATCTATTGTGTGGTGTGTGTTCTCCACAGCGATGCCGGTGACGATTCTCTGCTTAACACGCAGTTGGCTTTCCCGAGCAATATTCATAATAAAGTTGTTCTTGGTGTTAGATCATCGAAATGTAAATGTGTCGTTCACCCACCATCACCCGTCACAGTCAATTAGTAACCTTTTTGTTACGTAAACAAGAAACGTTTAATTGCAGGCATTTTCACGTAATGACATGTTGATTAACTGTGACTAATCCAACCGGTAATATGGACTGCATATTCTCACAGTAACATATTAAATTGTACACCATACGATTGCATTAACCCCCATCTGAGCTTCGTACCTGATAGGCTCACACTGATGACATCACCCAAACTCTGTTAAATACCGGGAAAAGTTCTTCGCAATTCTGGCAAAATTGCCTGATGAAGCTGGTGGTTGTTGTTGTGATTACCAGCGAAAGGTCGAAATCGGAATTGTAAGTGTTGGGGGTTTACTCTCCAACACACCGGTGTGCTGAAGTAGTAACGAATTGGCACGTTTAGTTTACGTGACAAACCCCTTACTAATAGGCTGTGTCGGATGGTGGTGGTGGGTTAACGACACCTTGCATATTAACGCGATGTAACTCAAACAAAACCTTGAATATGAATGATTCTCCCGAGTTATTTGAGAGCTAAGTGTCCAACTAGGACCCTATAAATATTGGGCAGTTCACCAGAATTGGTTTTAAGCGAGCTGGAATGTTGATGAGACACTGAAAGTGGAAACCGGGCAAGAGTTGAGATTGTTTTTGAACCGTGGGGGGCTCTGTGTGGCAGCTGTGTGTGGTAGCTGTGGGGGGCTGTGTGTGGTAGCTGTGGGTGGCTGTGTGTGAGTGTGTGGTAGCTGTGGGGGCTCAGTGTGTGGTGGCTCATGTGTGGTAGCTGTGGGGGGCTGTTTGTGTGTGTGGTAGCTGTGGGGGCTCAGTGTGTGGTGGCTCAGTGTGTGGTGGCTGTGTGGTGGCTGTGTGTGTGACAGCTGTGGGGGGCTGTGTGTGGTAGCTGTGGGGGGCTGTGTGTTGTAGCTGTGGGTGGCTGTGTGTGTGTGTGTGTGGTAGCTGTGGGTGGCTGTGTGTGTGTGGTAGCTGTGGGTGGCTGTGTGTGTGTGTGGTAGCTGTGGGGGCTCAGTGTGTGGTGGCTGTGTGTGTGGTAGCTGTGGGGGGCTGTATGTGGTAGCTGTGGGGGGCTCTGTGTGTGTGGTAGCCCTGGGTGGGACTGCTGTTGCGGGGGGGGGGGGCCGGCTCTGTTCCGCGTGGCTGCCGCTCACCGTGGCGTGCGGCTCTCACGGTGGCGGCTACTCCGGAGGCCGTTCGTGATTGGCCGCCGTTATGAAGAAAGCAAAAAATTTTTTCGCGCAAAATGATCGCCGGGGGCGACGCTCGCCGATTATGAAGCCACGGCCGCGTGGGTTTAATGTTCCCTTGGCACCTCGAGGACGCACGGCAGGCACGGTCCAGCGCTCGCGCACGCACGCGGTTATGAATATTAATGTGACCTAATAATGCCCTCTGCTGACCCCCTTCAGCTTCGCCAGGGCACACGACTGTCGACGTTACTCGCATTGTGCTGCAGCGTTGTGCAATGCGGGGAGAGTTTAGCGTCGAACTAGGACGGAGAGAGGAATGGGGGGGGGGCGTCTTGGCCTGCAAACATCCGGGAGTTCACCAGCTTCGGTTTACGGAAAGGTGTTTCCCCTGCTGATGAGAGGCCGAATGTCGACACCTTCAACGTGACTTTACTGAAAGAGCTAAGAATATGAATTACTGCAGTCACGAAAGCTTTAAAACAACAAAATAACACAGTTTTATTTTAGCAGGTAAGGCCGACTGAGCTATTTAGCTTTTGTTGTTGTTCAGAAGCCGCAAACGTGGAGGGAATAAATCCGGAGAACCCGGAGAAAAATCTACGCGGCCACGGGGAGACAGAGAGACACGCAAACTCCAAATATGCATCAGGCGGCAGGGTCGGGATCGAACCCACGACCTCCCTGTAGCCCCTGTAAACATCTGGCGTGCAGATTGAGTCCTCAACTCCGTCGTGGTCGTGGTGGTCGTAGTAGCGATGGCAGAGTGATACGGAGGCGACTGCCCACACCGGCAGAGCGAGAGGGTTCCAGACGGAGTGTCTGGTTCGCGCACGCCATGCCTCGCTCTTTGACCCCTGCCCTCCACCCCCCTTACCCCCCCCCAGGACCCCCTAGAGGGGGCCCTGGCCCTGGAGCGACTGGGCAATGGCGAGAGTCCTGGAGATGCCCCGGAGGAGGCCGAGGGGACCAAGGGGGCCCCCAAGGAGCAGCAGGGGATCGTCAAGTTTGGCTGGATCAAGGGGGTGCTGGTACATACACACAACGACAAAGATCCCCCGTGTAGCCTTAACAGACTGTTGGGGCAAGTGCTGTTTGCGAGCACCTACGAAGGCCGGAAAGGCACACGAGGGGGTGGGTGGCCAACACCACGCCCGGCCGCCTTTGTCTCCCCAGTGACGATGTTTACACACCGCACCAGGGTATTCATTTTGAGGCCGAGTCGACCTATGGGAGGCCCAGGACCGGTTTAGATAAAAGTCAGCGGGTGTTGGCCGTGAGCGGGAATCTAACTTGGGTTGCTGGGTTCGTAGCTCTGCGCGCTAACCACTACACTACCGGTCCCCCGACACACGTGTGCACGGTAAAGGGGAGCGGTGGCGCAGTGGTTAGCGCACTGGCCTGTTCACCCAACAACCCAAATTGGATTCCCACTCGCAGGCCAGCATCGATGCGGAATATCTTAACCGGTCCTGGGCCTCTCCTAGGTCGACTGGGCCTTAAATGAATATCTGGCACGGTGTGTAAACATCGGCTACCGGGGCGACAAAGGTGGTCGGGCGTGGTACTGGCCACACCTACCCCTAACAGGAGCTACTCGCTAGCAGCACTTGCCCCCGACAGCATGCGTGGGCTACACGGGCGACCTTTGTCTTTGTCTGGCTCCCTCCCCCAGGTGCGCTGTATGCTCAACATCTGGGGGGTGATGCTGTTCATCCGCCTCTCGTGGATCGTGGGGCACGCAGGAATCGGTGAGACGCACATCCTGCCATCACCATCCTCCCATCACCTCCTCTCCCATCACCTCCTTTGATCTGCATCATACCGACGCGATGACGGTTGTTGAGTGTTGACGGCGTGGGGGCTTTCAACCTGAATTTTGACATCTGTTACATCTGTTTCACCCCTACTGCGTACCCACACTTTACCACACCACACTACTGGCTCGCTTCAACATGCCACATGATTACTTTAATGATTGGCCTTCTCATCCATCTACCTTGTCACCGAGTTGCCGTGTCACCCACCTGCCATGTCACCCACCTGCCATGTCACCCACCTGCCGTGTCGCCCACCTGCCCCGTCACCCTCCTGCCCCGTCACCCACCTGCCATGTCACCCACCTGCCATGTCACCCACCTGCCCTGTCACCCACCTGCCCCACCACCCACCTGCCGTGTCACCCACCTGCTGTGTCACCCTCCTGCCCCGTCACCCTCAAGGGCCGCCTGTGTGGATCCCCCCTGGTAGCCACTAACGGCCACTGCCATGACTCTGCTTTGCCTCCAGCACCTCCCGGTTCTGTGCTGGTGACTACCGTGGTGGTGGTGGTGTTGTGGTGTGATGCAGGTGGTGTTGTGGTGAGCTGCAGGTGGTGTTGATTCTGATGAAACATCGTGGTGATGTTGCGGGTGATGGTGGTGATGATGGTCGAGTTAATGGTGGCAGGCGATGTTAGCGGCGATGCCGGTGATCGCGATGGCAGTGATCGCCATGGGGGATGCAGGTTTCACCACCACCACCACCACTGCGAGCGAGGTCGTGACCCCCCCAGCTCTCCGTTCACCTTGAGATGTGGAAAGATTCATAACGGATTCATTCCTGCGCTCGCACCCCAGGCGCTGGCAGTATTCACACGCACGCTCAGACGCGCACTCCACACGCACCCGGGCACGCACACGAACAGCGCCCCCGGGCAGCACCGCGGCGAGCAGCGGTGGAACCGAGAGACCGGGTTGAGGCGCCCGGCCGAGATGGGCGGGGGCTGCCCCCCCCCCCCACCCCCCCCAGCCCACCCCCCCGCGGCCCACCGTGTCACGTTGGGGTCCCTGGTTAATGAATGAGAAATTGGCCGTTAGTGGCCGGGCGCGTTCACTCGAGTGCCTCGTTAGGGGTTAATTGAAAGCTAAGTCTCGCCGCTTGGGTGAGCGGTCGGCCGTGAAATGACTGCCCCCCTCCCACCCCCACCTCCGGCTGGGGCGGGGGGGGGGGTGGTGCCCGGTGCCAGCTTCGCCACTCGTTCACACAATTCACTCCCCTCCCCATCACCACCATCATGACCCCGTCACCGTTACCAGTCAAATACAAAGACCCTTTCACCCCCCCACCCGCACTACCGTATAGCCTGTAACAGACTGTTGGGGCAAGTGCTGTTTAGCGAGTAGCAGCACCTATTAAGGCGGGCACGGCACACGAGCGGGTGGGTGGCCAGCACCACGCCCGACCGCCTTTGTCTCCGTAACCCCGATTGCTTTACACGCCGGACTAGGGAACTAATTTAAGGCTGAGCTTACCTAGGGGGAGGACGAGGCACGGGTTCAGATATTCGCTGTCACCATTGTTGGCTGTGAGCGGGAATCAAACTCGGGTGGCCGGGTGTCGTGAGCGTCGTGCAGCGCTAACCGCATTGCCTCCGCTCCCCACACCACCACAACCACCACCGCAACAAACCACCACCGTCGGTGGCATAGCGAGCGTGGGGCAGGCAGGGGGGTGCCTTTCCCCCGCCCCCCCCGGTGGCCACGGCTACAATTTAGGGCCCCAATGACGACGCCCGTGAGATCTGTTTTCAACAACAGTGTAAAAAGAACAGCAACATTTGTTTAAAAAGCGGTTCGTATTTTATTTTTCGTGAAATGCTTTCACACGGAACTCAATTATGTTACAAAGAGTTCACTGCGGAGCTGCAGTGGCTGCATTTTGGCGAAGATGGAGAGCTCCTACGGCGTGAATTGAAGCAATTGGCGGGACCCCGGGGTCCCATCACCGCCCCGGGGTGGGAAAACCCGCGTAGCGACACGAGTCTTGCTGCCTTACCGACAACAACAAAACTAGTGGTCAATCGATTGGCCTCGTCGAGAGCTACTCGGGGACACTAAGTTTCGTAAAAAGTTGAAAAATTACACAAACACGTTAAATTCACTGCCTGGGGAGGGGCGGGCTCGCCTTGGCAAAGAAGCTGAGGATCGACGGCTGACCGGGGGGCGTCCGCCGCGCGAGATCGCGGCGGACGCCCCCCGGGTCTCGCGTTTGGCCGGTGGGGTGGCGCCCGTCGTGTCGATCGCCGCCTGCTGCTGACGCTTGTTGGTGCGAGTCTGGGCGGGCGGCGCGTTGCTGTCGGGATCACGTAGTGGGGCGGACTGAAAAATAATAATTATTGACCTGATTTTTGCGGGACCCCGGGGTCCCGCCAAATTATTCAAATGTCCGAGACCGTGAGCGTAACGACGATGTGATTTGGGCAAGAGGAGCCGAGATGTAGAACAGCCTCAAGGTGCGACCGTGCGAGACAAATCAAATATTGGGACACCACCTGACCAATTGCCGCACGCCCTGAGCTGAAAATTACGTAACTACTACACCACTGATAATGTGGTCACTACACCAGTGATAATGTAGTTACTACACCACTGATAAGGTAGTTACTACACCACTGATAGTGTAGTTACTACACCACTGATAATGTAGTTACTACACCACTGATAAGGTAGTTACTACACCACTGATAGTGTAGTTACTACACCACTGATAGTGTAGTTACTACACCACTGATAATGTAGTTACTACACCACTAATAATGTAGTTACTACACCACTGATAATGTAGTTACTACACCACTGATAATGTAGTCACTACACCACTGATAATGTAGTTACTACACCACTGATAATGTAGTTACTACACCACTGATAATATACTTACTACACCACTGATAAGGTAGTTACTACACCACTGATAGTGTAGTTACTACACCACTGATAATGTAGTTACTACACCACTGATAAGGTAGTTACTACACCACTGATAGTGTAGTTACTACACCACTGATAGTGTAGTTACTACACCACTGATAATGTAGTTACTACACCACTAATAATGTAGTTACTACACCACTGATAATGTAGTTACTACACCACTGATAATGTAGTCACTACACCACTGATAATGTAGTCACTACACCATTGATAATGTAGTCACTACACCACTGATAATGTAGTTACTACACCACTGATAATGTAGTTACTACACCACTGATAATGTAGTTACTACACCACTGATAATGTAGTTACTACACCACTGATAATGTAGTTACTACACCATTGATAATGTAGTCACTACACCACTGATAATGTAGTTACTACACCACTGATAATGTAGTTACTACGCCACTGATAATGTAGTTACTACGTCACTGATAATGTAGTTACTACACCACTGATAATGTAGTTACTACACCACTGATAATGTAGTTACTACACCACTGATAATGTAGTTACTACGCTACTGATAATGTAGTTACTACGCTACTGATAATGTATTTACTACACCACTGATAATGTAGTTACTACACCACTGATAATATAGTCACACCACTGATAATGTAGTTACTACACCACTGATAATGTAGTCACTACACCACTGATAATGTAGTCACTACGTCACTGATAATGTAGTTACTACACCACTGATAATGTAGTTACTACACCACTGATAGTATAGTTACTACACAACTGATAATGTAGTTACTACACCACTGATAATGTAGTTACTACACCAGTGATAATGTAGCTACTACACCACTGATAGTGTAGTTACTACACAACTGATAATGTAGTCACTACACCACTGATAATGTAGTTACTACGCCACTGATAATGTAGTTACTACGCCACTGATAGTGTAGTCACTACGCCACTGATAGTGTAGTTACTACACCACTGATAATGTAGTTACTACACCACTGATAGTATAGTTACTACGCAACTGATAATGTAGTTACTACACCACTGATAATGTAGTTACTACACCAGTGATAATGTAGCTACTACACCACTGATAGTGTAGTTACTACACAACTGATAATGTAGTCACTACACCACTGATAATGTAGTTACTACGCCACTGATAATGTAGTTACTACGCCACTGATAATGTAGTTACTACACCAGTGATAATGTAGTTACTACACCACTGATAGTGTAGTTACTACACCACTGATAATGTAGTTACTACGCCACTGATAATGTAGTTACTACGCCACTGATATTGTAGTTACTACGCCACTGATAATGTAGTTACTACGCCACTGATAATGTAGTTACTACGCCACTGATAATGTAGTTACTACGCCACTGATAATGTAGTTACTACACCACTGATAATGTAGTTACTACACCACTGATAATGTAGTTACTACACCACTGATAATGTAGTTACTACACCACTGATAATGTAGTTACTACACCACTGATAATGTAGTTACTACGCCACTGATATTGTAGTTACTACGCCACTGATAATGTAGTTACTACACCACTGATAATGTAGTTACTACACCACTGATAATGTAGTTACTACACCACTGATAATGTAGTTACTACACCACTGATAATGTAGTTACTACACCACTGATAATGTAGTTACTACACCACTGATAATGTAGTTACTACACCACTGATAATGTAGTTACTACGCCACTGATAATGTAGTTACTACGCCACTGATAATGTAGTTACTACGCCACTGATAATGTAGTTACTACACCACTGATAATGTAGTTACTACGTCACTGATAATGTAGTTACTACGCCACTGATAATGTAGTTACTACGCCACTGATAATGTAGTTACTACGCCACTGATAATGTAGTTACTACGCCACTGATAATGTAGTTACTACGCCACTGATAGTGTAGTCACTACACCACTGATAGTGTAGTCACTACACCACTGATAATGTAGTTACTACACCACTGATAGTGTAGTTACTACACCACTGATAATGTAGTTACTACACCACTGATAATATAGTCACTACACCACTGATAATGTAGTTACTACACCACTGAGAATGTAGTTACAACGCCACTGATAATGTAGTCACTACGTCACTGATAATGTAGTCACTACACCACTGATAGTGTAGTTACTACACCACTGATAATGTAGTTACTGACACTGATAATGTAGTTACTACACCACTGACCACTGCCCTCACTGCTTCCTGATGCTGAACCCCCTCCTCTCTCTCCCCAAGGCCTGTGCGTGCTAATCATCGGCCTGGCGGTGGCCGTGACGACCATTACTGGCCTGTCCACGTCGGCCATCGCCACTAACGGGTTTGTGCGCGGAGGTAACGACGCGGCCACCCCCCCCCCCCCTTGTGAGACGAAGAGAGAGGTCGAGGTTCATTCACAGATTCCGGGATCCGGCAGCGACGGCACCGGGCATCGTGCCAGGCAACGCACGGCGTTACCCACACTACCACCCACACTACCACCCACACTACCACCCACACCACCACCCACACTACCACCCACACCACCACGCACACCACCACCCACACCACCACCCACACTTCCACCCACACCACCACACACACCACCACCCACACCACCACCCACACCACCACCCAGACCACCACCCAGACCACCACCCACACTACCACCCACACTACCACCCACACCACCACCCACACCACCACCCACACCACCACCCACACCACCACCCACACCACCACCCACACTACCACCCACACTACCACCCACACCACCACCCACACCACCACCCACACCACCACCCACACCACCACCCACACATGGAATGACACACAGCACCCACTGCACGCACGGCACCGCCACGCACGGCACCGGGACGTCGGTACATTGCAGGTGGCGCAGAGGGCTGACGTGGAGATTGGACATCGAAGAGAGGCGCACGGGTGGAGTGTGGGGGCCGTGGCGGGAGGGGGCGCGGGGCCCAACCCCCCACGGTGGAACAGGAGAACTGTGGGGGGGGGGGGGGGGGGGACTCTTGGTGCATTGCAGGAACTTGGACGCAAGCGGCCTCGTCCAGCAGTGGAACGCGGTGCGGTGCGTGACGCGGTGCGGTGCGGTGCGTGGCGCGGTGCGGTGCGGTGCGGTGCGCGTGACCCCGGGGTGCTCACTGCGCGCGTCTCCGCCCCCCCGGTCGGTGGGGGGCCCCAGGTCTCACCGTGGCCATCATCTTGCTGGCCACCATGGTCACCACCATCTCTGGCCTCTCCACCTCCGCCATTTCCACCAACGGGTTTGTGCGCGGAGGTAATGGCGCCGGTCGGCGGCGCGTGGGGCGATGCCGATCCCACCACCTCCACCACCTCCTCCTCCTCCTCACGCTCGCCCCCGAGTTTCTCACCGCAGTGATCGGCCGTGATTGGCCACGCGGGTTCGTGTGGTGGCGGGATTCGCGCGGTTGTGCAACTAACCTCACCGCAGATCATCGCGCCGTGCCCCCCCCCCCCCCGTGCACCCCTCCTCCCCCCCCTCTCCTCGTTAACTCCTCCAGCACACGGAGCCCCCCACACCCCCACCGTGCCCCCCAGAGCGGTGGGCCGGCCACTGCTTTAACCTTTAACCTTTCCCCCACCCCCCCCCCCCGTCCAACCCACGCGGCAGCACCGGCGGAGAGGGAGACAATGGCAGCCACGGTGGAGGTGAGGCCGGGAGGTGCCGTGGTCGCCGTGGGTGTTGTGGTAGTTCACGTGGTTGTGTTGTGGTTGTGTTGTGGTTGACGTGTCTCAGTTGACGTGGTTGTGTTGTGGTTGACTGCGTGGTTGTGGTTGACGTGCTTGTGGCGGTCGCTGTAGTTTCGTTTGACGTGACGTGGTTGATGATGGCGCGGTGGTTGACGTGGTTGTGGCGCGGCTGCGGTTGTGGCCGGTGTGTGGTTGCGGTTGTTCCCCGGGGGTCGCGTGGAGGTCAGGTCTGACCATCGCGCTCGTTATGCTCAGCGTGGTCGTCACGACGACGACCGGCCTCTCCCTCTCCGCCATCTGCACCAACGGCCGCGTTCGAGGAGGTGAGCGGGCGAGGAGGTGCCGGGTGGGGGGGAGGTGGAGTGAGGAGTGTGAGGAGGTGAGCTGTTGAGGTGTGTGTGTGGTGTATTGAGGGGGTGAGCGGTAGTGCAGCATTCGGGACGCTGCGCTACGAACTCGGCCACCCGGGTTCGATGTCCCGCTCACGGCCACCAACACCGGCGACGATTATCTGAACCGGTCCTAGGCCTCCCCTAGGTCGACTCGGTGTCAAATGAGTGCCTGGTGCGGTGTGTGAACATCGCCGCTCGGGAGACAAAGGCGGTCAGGGGTGGTGTTGGCCATGCCGGCCTTCATAGTTGCTCGCTAACAGCACTTGCCCCAACAGTCCGTTACAGGCTATACGTGTGTGTGTAGGTGTGCATGTGCGCTGTGTGTGTGTAGGTGTGGCATTATCTTTTCATCGGTTGCGTAACGATGTGTGGAAGCTACCTGGTCTGTCGCTCCGCACTAAGCTTCAGGTCTTCTCGGCCACGGTCATTCCCTCCCTTCTCTACGCTTGCGAAACGTGGACCCCCCTACTGGAACATCTTCGCCGGTTAGAAACATTTAGGCTGGCCTGCCTACGATCCATCCTGGGTTTGACCAGGCTGGATTGTGTGAGGAGCTCACAAATCCTTGAAAGATCTGGGCAAGGTCCCATCGGTGAGCTCCTCCAGCAGGCAAGGCTGCGTTGGCTGGGTCATGTAGCCCGCATCCCCAGCCACCGCATGCCGAAACAGCTTTTGTTCGGCCGGATCGAGGGGGCTAAACGGGTGCGGCACGGGCTAGAGAAGAGATGTAGTGATGTGGTACAGGAGGACGTGGAGCTGAGTGGACTTGCCGATGACTGGTACCAGCAGTGTCAAGATCGGCCTCTGTGGAGGAGGCTCGTGAAGGACGCTGCTACTGGGCAGTTGGAGGTAGTCGCCCTCCAACAACAACGGAGGGCGGAGGAGCGATGCTCACAACAACGAGCGGAGCGCCGGGTGGCTGAAGTACAGCGGGTTGGCACAGTAGGGGGCACAGGTGATGCATCAGCCAGTCATCTCAGTCAGTCGACCCGTGGCACCTGGGTCTGCCCCGTGACCTCCTGCCAGCGGGCGTTCGACACTTCACGTGGCCTCAGGGTGCACATAGCCTGGCACAAGCGTCGTGGTGACGTCGCCGCCACTTAGTGGAGAATGGCGGTTGTTGTTGTTGGTGTGTATATACTGTGTGTGTAAGTGTGTGTATGTATGTACTGTATGTGTGTGTATGTATGTACTGTATGTGTGTGTGTGCGTGTGTGTAGTAGTGTAGCGGTTAGCGCGCTGCGCTATGAACCTGGCGACCCGGGTTCGATTCCCGCTCACGGCCAACACCAGTGACGATTTTCTGAACCGGTCCCGGGCCTCCCCTAGGTCGACTCAGCCTCAAATGAGTACCTGGTGCGGTGTGTAAACATTGCCACTAGGGAGACAAAGGCGGTCGGGCGTGGTGCTGGCCACCCACCCCCTCGTGTACCGTTCCGGCCTTCATAGGTGCTCGCTAACAGCACTTGCCCCTACAGTCTGTTAAGGCTATATGGGGGATCTTTATCTTTGTTGTATGTAGGTGTGCGTGTGTGTATGTAGGTGTGCGGTGTGTATGTACTGTGTGTGTAAGTGTGTGTGTATGTACTGTGTGTGTAAGTGTGTGTGTGTGTATGTACTGTGTGTGTAAGTGTGTGTGTGTGTGTATGTACTGTAAGTGTAGCGGTTAGCGCGCTGCGCTATGAACCTGGCGACCCGGGTTCGATTCCCGCTCATGGCCAACACCAGTGACGATTATCTGAACCGGTCCCGGGCCTCCCCTAGGTCGACTCAGCCTCAAATGAGTACCTGGTGCGGTGTGTAAACATTGCCACTAGGGAGACAAAAGCGGTCGGGCGTGGTGCTGGCCACCCACCCCCTCGTGTACCGTTCCGGCCTTCATAGGTGCTCGCTAACAGCACTTGCCCCTACAGTCTGTTAAGGCTATATGGGGGGTCTTTGTCTTTTGTGTATGTATGTATGTACTGTAAGTGTGTGTGTGTATGTATGTACTGTAAGTGTGTGTGTATGTACTGTGTGTGTAAGTGTGTGTGTGTATGTATGTACTGTAAGTGTGTGTGTGTATGTAGGTGTGCGTGTGTGCTGTGCATCTCTCCCGCACTCCTCACCCTCGGCCGGGCTGGGGGAGACGACTCCGCCGTGTCGCCAAAACTAACCACACGCGTGCCCCCCCCCCCCCCAACCTCCTCACCCGCACTCCTCACCCCGACCCCTCGCTCGGACCCATCACCCCCACCCTGATGTCCCACCCAGGGCCCCGCGGCCTCCACTCCAGCGCTCCGGGGGGGGGGGGGGGCGCCCGGCTGGCGAGTCGCGCGGAGTGGAGGCCGCTGGCTTCGTGGGCTTCGTGCGCAGGAGAGGCTCCGGTCTGGGGGGCGAGCGACGCCGGCGCTCGCCCCCCAGACGCGCGGTTACAGCCGCCAGGAGGCACGAACACCGCGTCTTTGGTTCGCCGTCGCTCGCTCGCTCGCAGTGGCGGTGACCGCGACGCTCGCCCTTGGTGCGACGAAATTGATCCAGAAAGAACCTGGTGGTGGCGCGTTGGTCGAGGCCACGATCCGCTCGGGCGACTTGGGGGCAATCGTCGCCGGCAAGTCGTCACTGGGAATGTTTGCGGCAGCACTTGCCACCGCAACCATCTCATTGCCCGCCCAAAAATCTGAACAATTCTGATATAAGCTGCCCCCCCCCCCCGCCCCCAACCCCTTGTGGGCACTCGGGGCGGCAACTTTCAGGCCTCCCCCATCCCCCTAATGAACTAGTGACCACCGGTACCAGGATACATATTGAGGTCCGTAGATCAATCATTGGTGGGGGAGAGAAGTTGCTCCAGTCGCTGGGGGCGACTGCGTTGCCGCCGGTGACGGTCGTCCCGCGGTTTGCCCCGCGGCCGCTGCGGGCGATTCGAGCGGTCGCGACGTCCGCGCCCCAAATCGTCGCTAAATTGAATCGCGCCGCCGCAATCGACGACGAGTTGAATCCCTGAGGGAGGTCTACGAATCGTCACAAGCACTCGTGGGCACCACCCCCCCCCCCCCGCCGGAATCCTCCCCCCCCCCCTCCCCTCACCCCACACTGCGCGTCGCTCCCACCGGGCTGTCGCGGCGAGTACCGCCAGGGTCTGGCGAGGGGGCTGCCGCAGCAGCGAGGTAAGGGACGAGGTGAGTGTGCACCCCCTGGGCGCGACGATCCCCCCCCTCTCTCTCTTCCTACGTTTCCGCCTTGGCCGCGGGCCAAGTGGGCGCGCGGCTCCTCGGCCGCCACGGCCGTAGCGAGGAGAGGCACGAGAGGGACGGGAGGCACGAGAGGCACGAGAGGGACGAGAGCGACGAGAGGCACGAGAGGCACGAGAGGCACGAGAGCGACGAGAGCGACGAGAGCGACGAGAGCGACGAGAGCGACGAGAGGCACGAGAGGCACGAGAGGCACGAGAGGCACGAGAGGGACGAGAGCGACGAGAGCGACGAGAGCGACGAGAGCGACGAGAGCGACGAGAGCGACGAGAGCGACGAGAGCGACGAGAGGCACGAGAGGGACGAGAGGCACGAGAGGCACGAGAGGGACGAGAGGGACGAGAGGGACGAGAGGCACGAGAGGCACGAGAGGCACGAGAGGCACGAGAGGCACGAGAGGCACGAGAGGCACGAGAGGGACGAGAGGGACGAGAGGCACGAGAGGGACGAGAGGGACGAGAGGCACGAGAGGCACGAGAGCGACGAGAGGCACGAGAGCGACGAGAGGCACGAGAGCGACGAGAGCGACGAGAGCGACGAGAGCGACGAGAGCGACGAGAGCGACGAGAGCGACGAGAGCGACGAGGCGGACGCGGTGCCCCAGTGCGGAAGGCCACCGAGCGCGGGCGACGCCAGAGTTGAGATCCCCGCCCTCGCCCGCAGCCAACGTTGGCGAGCGCCCATTAAGTGACGGAGGGAGGGAGGGAGGGCGCGGGCCGCTAGGATGCTCGCGGGGACAATGGGACAGTCGGAACAATGGGCGCCTGGGGTGGGGGGGGGGTTCAGAGGGTCGAGAGCCCCGACCCCCCCCCTCGCCGCAATCACAATGGGCGGACGGAGCCGGGGAGACCTCGCCCGGCGCCTCCACCGCCCCCGCAGGGGCCCCCTCGCCCCGCCCCTCGGCAGGTGGAGAGACGGGCCCTGGGGGGCGGGGGGGGGGGCCCCGTGGGAAGTGTGGGGCCCGTGTGGACCCGAGGCTGGCTCTCAGAGCGCCCCCCGCTGTGCGCAGGTGGTGCCTACTACCTGATCTCGCGCAGCCTGGGCCCCGAGTTTGGGGGCTCCATCGGCCTCATCTTCGCGTTCGCCAACGCCGTGGCCGTCGCCATGTACGTCGTCGGCTTCTCCGAGACCGTGCGCGACTTGCTGGTGGTGAGGATGTGGGGGGGGGCACGGGAGGGGGGGCACGGGGGGGGGGGCACGGGGGGTGTGAAGAGACAGCGGTTCAAGGAGCTACACAAACACACACACACACACCGGTACATGTGGACACAGACACGTGGGTGCCCACGGACACGCACGTGTGTGCACATGAACTATTGGTGTTCGGTGAAAGCATAGTGGTGTGTGATGATGCTAGGTTGGGCGTGGTGACGGTGTTGGTGGTGGTGGTGGTGTTGATGGCGGTGATGGCGGTGCGTGTGGGCGAGCAGGTGAACGACGCGGTGATGGTTGACGACAGTAACGACATCCGCATCATCGGCACCATCACCGTGCTCCTTCTCCTCGGCATCACGGCCGCCGGCATGGAGTGGGAGGCCAAGGTGAGAGCCTCGCATCCACCTCCACCACGTCCACCACCTCCACCACGTCCACGTCCACCACCACTTCCACCACGTCCACCATCTCCACCACGTCCACCTCCACCATTACCACGTCCACCACCACATCCACCATCTCCACCACGTCCACCATGTCCATTACCACATCCACTACCACCACCATCTCCACCACGTCCACCACGTCCACCTCCAACATTACCACGTCCACCACCACCTCCACCACGTCCACCACGTCCACCATCTCCACCACGTCCACCACCACCACATCCACCATTACCACATCCACTACCACCACCACCACCTCCACGACGTCCACCACCACCACGTCCACCATCTCCACCACGTCCACCATCTCCACCACGTCCACCATCTCCACGTCCTCTACCTCCACCATCACCAACTTCGCCTTCACCATCATCGTCTCCACCACCTCAACCATCACCAATCGCATCACCATCACTGCCCCCCCCCCCCCCGAGTGCAGGCCCAGGTGGTGCTCCTCATCATCCTCCTCATCGCCATCGCCAACTTCTTCATCGGCACGGTCATCCCTGTGTCGCGGCAGAAGCAGGCGCAGGGGTTCTTCAACTACAAGGGTACGGGGTCCCTCGGGGACCCTCGGGGTCCCTCTGGGTCCCTCTGGGTCCCTCGGAGTCCCTCGGGGACTCACGGGGGACTCACGGGGGACTCAAAGGATGGGGCTGTGTGTGTCTATCTGCACGTCTGTGCGTGTGTGTGTCTATGTCTGTGTGTGTGTGTCTATGTCTGTGTGTGTGTGTGTGTTTACATGTCTGTGTGTGTGTTTACATGTTTGTGTGTGTGTCTTATGTCTGTGTGTGTGTGTCTGCCTGTGTGTGTGTCTATGTCTGTGTGTGTGTGTCTGCCTGTGTGTGTGTCTGCCTGTGTGTGTGTGTGTCTGCCTGTGTGTGTGTCTATGTCTGTGTGTGTGTCTATGTCTGTGTGTGTGTGTCTATGTCTGTGTGTGTGTGTCTGCCTGTGTGTGTGTCTGCCTGTGTGTGTGTCTATGTCTGTGTGTGTGTGTGTCTGTGTGTGTGTGTGTCTGCCTGTGTGTGTGTGTCTGCCTGTGTGTGTGTGTCTGCCTGTGTGTGTCTATGTGGGGAGCGATAGTGTAGCGGTTAGCGCGCTGCGCTATGAACCTGGCGACCCAGGTTCGATTCCCGCTCACGGCCAACACCAGTGACGATTATCTGAACCGGTCCCAGGCCTCCCCTAGGTCGACTCAGCCTCAAATGAGTACCTGGTGCGGTGTGTAAACATTGCCACTAGGGAGACAAAGGCGGTCGGGCGTGGTGCTGGCCACCCACCCCCTCGTGTACCGTTCCGGCCTTCATAGGTGCTCGCTAACAGCACTTGCCCCTACAGTCTGTTAAGGCTATGTGGGGGATCTTTGTTGTGTGTCTATGTCTGTGTATGTGTGTGTCTGCCTGTGTGTGTGTGTCTATGTCTGTGTATGTGTGTGTCTGCCTGTGTGTGTGTCTATGTCTGTGTATGTGTGTGTCTGCCTATGTGTGTGTCTATGTCTGTGTATGTGTGTCTATGTCTGTGTATGTGTGTCTATGTCTGTGTATGTGTGTCTATGTCTGTGTATGTGTGTCTATGTCTGTGTATGTGTGTGTCTGCCTGTGTGTGTCTATGTCTGTGTATGTGTGTGTCTGCCTGTGTGTGTCTATGTCTGTGTATGTGTGTGTCTGCCTGTGTGTGTCTATGTCTGTGTATGTGTGTGTCTGCCTGTGTGTGTGTCTATGTCTCGCTAACAGCACTTGCCCCTACAGTCTGTTAAGGCTATATGGGGGATCTTTGTCTTTGTCTATGTCTGTGTATGTGTGTGTCTCTATGGGTGTGTGTGTGTGTGTCTATGTCTGTGTATGTGTGTGTATGTGTGTGTCTACGTCTGTGTGTGTGTGTCTCTACGGATCTGTGTGTGTGTGTGTGTATCTATGTCTGTGTGTGTGTGTATATGTGTGTCTCTACAGGTCTGTGTGTGTGTCTCTACGTGTGTGTGTGTCTGTGTGTGTCTATGTGTGTCTCTACGGGTCTGTGTGTATGTGTGTCTCTACGGGTCTGTGTGTGTGTGTGTGTCTCTACGGGTCTGTGTGTGTGTATGTGTGTCTCTACGGGTCTGTGTGTGTGTATGTGTGTCTCTACGGGTCTGTGTGTGTGTATGTGTATCTCTACGGGTCTGTGTGTGTGTATGTGTGTCTCTACGGGTCTGTGTGTGTGTATGTGTGTCTCTACGGGTCTGTGTGTATGTGTGTCTCTACAGGTCTGTGTGTATGTGTGTCTCTACAGGTCTGTGTGTATGTGTGTCTCTACGGGTCTGTGTGTGTGTATGTGTGTCTCTACGGGTCTGTGTGTGTGTGTCTCTACGGGTCTGTGTGTGTGTGTCTCTACGGGTCTGTGTGTGTGTATGTGTGTCTCTACGGGTCTGTGTGTGTGTGTATGTGTGTCTCTACGGGTCTGTGTGTGTGTGTATGTGTGTCTCTACGGGTCTGTGTGTGTATGTGTGTCTCTATGGGTCTGTGTGTGTTATTCTACGTCTGTGTGTGTGTGTCTGTGTGTGTCTATGTGTGTCTCTACGAGTCTGTGTGTGTATGTGTGTCTCTACGGGTCTGTGTGTGTGTATGTGTGTCTCTACGGGTCTGTGTGTGTGTATGTGTGTCTCTACGGGTCTGTGTGTGTGTATGTGTGTCTCTACGGGTCTGTGTGTGTGTATGTGTGTCTCTGCAGGTCTGTGTGTATGTGTGTCTCTACGGGTCTGTGTGTGTATGTGTGTCTCTATGGGTCTGTGTGTGTTATTCTACGTCTGTGTGTGTGTCTGTGTGTGTCTATGTGTGTCTCTACGAGTCTGTGTGTGTATGTGTGTCTCTACGGGTCTGTGTGTGTGTATGCGTGTCTCTACGGGTCTGTGTGTGTGTATGTGTGTCTCTACGGGTCTGTGTGTGTGTATGTGTGTCTCTACGGGTCTGTGTGTGTGTATGTGTGTCTCTACGGGTCTGTGTGTGTGTGTATGTGTGTCTCTACGGGTCTGTGTGTGTGTGTATGTGTGTCTCTACGGGTCTGTGTGTGTATGTGTGTCTCTATAGGTCTGTGTGTGTTATTCTACGTCTGTCTGTGTGTGTCTATGTGTGTCTCTACGAGTCTGTGTGTGTATGTGTGTCTCTACGGGTCTGTGTGTGTGTATGTGTGTCTCTACGGGTCTGTGTGTGTGTATGTGTGTCTCTACGGGTCTGTGTGTGTGTATGTGTGTCTCTACGGGTCTGTGTGTGTGTATGTGTGTCTCTACGGGTCTGTGTGTGTGTGTATGTATGTGTGTCTCTACGGGTCTGTGTGTGTGTGTATGTGTGTCTCTACGGGTCTGTGTGTGTGTGTATGTGTGTCTCTACGGGTCTGTGTGTGTGTGTGTGTGTATGTGTGTCTCTACGGGTCTGTGTGTGTGTGTATGTGTGTCTCTACGGGTCTGTGTGTGTGTGTGTATGTGTGTCTCTACGGGTCTGTGTGTGTGTGTATGTGTGTCTCTACGGGTCTGTGTGTGTGTGTATGTGTGTCTCTACGGGTCTGTGTGTGTGTGTATGTGTGTCTCTACGGGTCTGTGTGTGTGTGTATGTGTGTCTCTACGGGTCTGTGTGTTTGTGTGTGTATGTGTGTCTCTACGGGTCTTGTGTGTTTGTGTGTGTATGTGTGTCTCTACGGGTCTGTGTGTGTGTATGTGTGTCTCTACGGGTCTGTGTGTGTGTATGTGTGTCTCTACGGGTCTGTGTGTGTGTATGTGTGTCTCTACGGGTCTGTGTGTGTGTATGTGTGTCTCTACGGGTCTGTTTGTGTGTATGTGTGTCTCTGCAGGTCTGTGTGTATGTGTGTCTCTACGGGTCTGTGTGTGTGTATGTGTGTCTCTACGGGTCTGTGTGTGTATGTGTGTCTCTATGGGTCTGTGTGTGTTATTCTACGTCTGTGTGTGTGTGTGTCTGTGTGTGTCTATGTGTGTCTCTACGGGTCTGTGTGTGTATGTGTGTCTCTACGGGTCTGTGTGTGTATATGTGTGTCTCTACGGATCTGTGTGTGTGTATGTGTGTCTCTACGGGTCTGTGTGTGTGTATGTGTGTCTCTACGGGTCTGTGTGTGTGTATGTGTGTCTCTACGGGTCTGTGTGTGTGTATGTGTGTCTCTACGGGTCTGTGTGTGTGTATGTGTGTCTCTACGGGTCTGTGTGTATGTGTGTCTCTACAGGTCTGTGTGTATGTGTGTCTCTACAGGTCTGTGTGTATGTGTGTCTCTACAGGTCTGTGTGTATGTGTGTCTCTACAGGTCTGTGTGTATGTGTGTCTCTACAGGTCTGTGTGTATGTGTGTCTCTACAGGTCTGTGTGTATGTGTGTCTCTACAGGTCTGTGTGTATGTGTGTCTCTACAGGTCTGTGTGTATGTGTGTCTCTACAGGTCTGTGTATGTGTGTCTCTACAGGTCTGTGTATGTGTATGTGTGTCTCTACGGGTCTGTGTATGTGTATGTGTGTCTCTACGGGTCTGTGTGTGTGTGTATGTGTGTCTCTACGGGTCTGTGTGTGTGTGTATGTGTGTCTCTACGGGTCTGTGTGTGTGTGTGTGTGTATGTGTGTCTCTATGGGTCTGTGTGTGTTATTCTACGTCTGTGTGTGTGTGTGTCTGTGTGTGTCTATGTGTGTCTCTACGAGTCTGTGTGTGTATGTGTGTCTCTACGGGTCTGTGTGTGTGTATGTGTGTCTCTACGGGTCTGTGTGTGTGTATGTGTGTCTCTACGGGTCTGTGTGTGTGTGTATGTGTGTCTCTACGGGTCTGTGTGTGTGTGTGTATGTGTGTCTCTACGGGTCTGTGTGTGTGTGTGTATGTGTGTCTCTACGGGTCTGTGTGTGTGTGTGTATCTCTACGGGTCTGTGTGTGTGTGTATGTGTGTCTCTACGGGTCTGTGTGTGTGTGTGTGTCTCTACGGGTCTGTGTGTGTGTGTGTGTCTCTACGGGTCTGTGTGTGTATGTGTGTCTCTACGGGTCTGTGTGTGTGTGTGTATGTGTGTCTCTACGGGTCTGTGTGTGTGTATGTGTGTCTCTACGGGTCTGTGTGTGTGTATGTGTGTCTCTACGGGTCTGTGTGTGTGTATGTGTGTCTCTACGGGTCTGTGTGTGTGTATGTGTGTCTCTACGGGTCTGTGTGTGTGTGTGTGTCTGTGTGTGTGTCTCTCTGTGTGAGCAGCGTCCATCTTTGCGGAGAACTTTGGCCCAGACTTCCGTGACGGCGAGGGCTTCTTCTCCGTGTTCGCCATCTTCTTCCCGGCCGCCACGGGAATCCTCGCCGGAGCCAACATCTCCGGCGACCTCGCCGTGAGGCCCTGCACAACCACCACCAACCACCACCCACTACACCCACACACCCACAGAACCACCACCACCCGCTACACCCACACACCCACAGAACCACTACCACCAACCACCACCACCCGCTACACCCACACACCCACAGAATCACCACCACCAACCACCACACTCACACACCCACTACACCCACTACACCCACAGAACCACCACCACCAACCACCACACTTACACACCCACTACACCCACTACACACACAGAACCACCACCACCAACCACCACACTTACACACCCACTACACCCACTACACCCACACACCCACAGAACCACCACCACCACTACACCCACAGAACCACCACCACCAACCACCACCCCACTCACATACCCACTATACTCACATACTCACTGCACCCACACACCCACAGAACCACCACCCCCACTCACACACCCACTACACCCACACACCCACAGAATCACCACCACCACCAACCACCACCACACTTACACACCCACTACACCCACTACACCCACTACACCCACTACACCCACACACCCACAGAACCACCACCACTACACCCACAGAACCACCAACACCAACCACCACCCCACTCACACACCCACTACACCCACTACACCCACACACCCACAGAACCACCACCAACTACCACACTAACACACCCACTACACCCACACACCCACAGAACCACCACCTCCACTACACCCACCACACCCACCACAACACCCAGGGACCCACCGCTAACCACCACTACTACCACACCCACCACACCCACACACCCATCGAATCGCTAACAACCACCACCTTACCGACCGAGCACTGCTACCATCACCACCACCCCAATGCCAAGCCACCAACATTGCCCGCCACCCCTCCGCCCCATCCCTGTTTCCGTTGCCCCGCCGTGCCGTTACTTTGCCGCTACGCTACCCCTACGCTGCCGTGACTCTGCAGGACCCCCAAGCTGCCATCCCCAAGGGAACCATGTTGGCCATCCTCATCACCACGATCACCTACATCGGCGTGGCCGTGTGTGCCGGTGAGCTCCAACCGCTACCCCATTCCTTCATTTCTCCTTCGCTCCCCTGGTTATTTATTTACTTGCTCAGTCATTCCTTCGCTCATTCATTTTGGCAGCAGCTGTGGCTCGGGCTGCCGGTGAGGGCTGCGCGGGGCGGGTGGCGCTCCGCGTCGAGCTTTAATGAGGGCCACGCGTTGTCCGCGGAGTCGCCGCTAACGCCTGGCACGTGCGTGTATGTGTACGTGTGCGTGCGCGTGCCTCAAACGAGCGTCCGGTGCGGTGCGCGCACGTACGTTGAACTTCTTTCGCACCGTACGTCGCCGACCGTGGCCAGCCGTGGCGCTGGCCAACCCACGCCGTCGTGCGCCGTGCCGACCTTCCTAGGCGCTCGCTAAGAGCGCTTGCCACAACGGTCCGTTAAAGACTGCGCCGGGGGATCTTTGTCTTTGTGCGTGCGTGCGTGCGCGTGCGTGTGTGCGTGTGTGTGTGTGTGCGTGTGTGTGTGCGTGTGTGTGTGCGTGTGCGTGCGTGTTTGTGTGTGCGTGCGTGCGTGTGTGTGTGTGCGTGTGCGTGCGTGTTTGTGCGTGCGTGTGTGTGCGTGTGTGTGTGCGTGCGTGTGCGTGTGCGTGCGTGTGTGTGCGTGCGTGTGCGTGCGTGTGCGTGCGTGTGCGTGCGTGTGCGTGCGTGTGCGTGCGTGCGTGTGCGTGCGTGTGCGTGCGTGTGCGTGTGTGTGCGTGCGTGCGCGTGCGTGTGTGTGTGTGCGTGTGCTCGTAGCGTCCTGCGTGCTGCGGGACGCCTCGGGGAATCTGAACGACACCTACGTTGCCGGCATCTCCACCAACTGCACCAACGCCGAGTGCGGCCTGGGCTTCGACTTCTCCAGCTGCTCCGTTGACCGCACCTGCAAGTTCGGCCTCATGAACAACTTCCAGGTCTCGAGGTCGGGGGGTCGGGAGAGGGGGGCGCTCGCGGAGGCAAGGCGGCCGCCCAGGGTGGGGGGGGGGGGCGGCGAGGAGGAGGAGGGGGGGGCGAGGAGGAGGAGGGGGGGGGCGAGGAGGAGGAGGGGGGGGCGAGGAGGAGGGGGGGCGAGGAGGAGGAGGAGGAGGAGGGGGGGGGCGAGGAGGAGGAGGAGGAGGGGGGGCGAGGAGGAGGAGGAGGAGGGGGGGGCGAGGAGGAGGAGGAGGAGGGGGGGCGAGGAGGAGGAGGAGGAGGGGGGGCGAGGAGGAGGAGGAGGAGGGGGGGCGAGGAGGAGGAGGAGGAGGGGGGGCGAGGAGGAGGAGGGGGGGCGAGGAGGAGGGGGGGCGAGGAGGAGGGGGGGTGAGGAGGAGGGGGAGGAGGGGGGGGTGAGGAGGAGGGGGGGGGCGAGGAGGGGAAGGAGGAGGGAGGGCAAGGAGGGGAAGGAGGAGGGAGGGCGAGGAGGAGGAGGGAGAGGAGGAGGAGGAGGGAGAGGAGGAGGGGGGGGCGAGGAGGTGGTGGAGGGGGGGGCGGGGAGGTGGTGGAGGAGGGGGGGTGAGGAGAAGGGGGGGGTGAGGAGGAGGAGGAGGGGGGGGCGAGCGAAGGTCGCGGCTACGACGCGGAGTCATCGCCACGCGGGGGGTGGCTCCATCAGCGCTCGGTCAGAGGGAGAAGAGAGTGGGAGAGGCGGTCAGTCGTGGGCACAGGATATCAAGGGTTTGAGCAGGCGGCGGAAGCAGCAGAGGAGACCGAGGCTGTAATGAGAGGGGAGAGGCAGGAGAGAGTGTGCAGGGGAGGAGGGAGATGAGAGGGCGGAGACGCAGGGGTGAGTGCCCGGGCTGCGATTCTCTCTGCCGCCCTCTCCGTGTGTGTGTCTGTGTGTGTCTGTGTGTGCGTGTGTCTGTGTGCGTGTGTCTGTGTGCGTGTGTCTGTGCGTGTGTCTGTGCGTGTGTCTGTGCGTGTGTCTGTGCGTGTGTCTGTGCGTGTGTCTGTGCGCGTGTGTCTGTGCGTGTGTCTGTGCGCGTGTGTCTGTGCGTGTGTCTGTGCGCGTGTGTCTGTGCGCGTGTGTCTGTGCGTGTGTCTCTGCGTGTGTCTCTGCGTGTGTCTCTGCGTGTGTCTGTGCGTGTGTCTGTGCGTGTGTCTGTGCGTGTGTGTGTCTGTGCGTGTGGAGGGGAGCGATAGGGCAGCGGTTAGCACAGCGCTACAAACCCGGCGACCAGAGTTTGATTCCCTCTCACGGCCAACATCGGTGACAAATACCTCACCTGGTCCTGGGCTTCCCCTCGGTCGACCTAGCCCCGAATGAGTACCTGGTGCGGTGTGTAGTAAACGTCGCCGCTGGGGAGACAAAGGCGGCCGGGCGTGGCGCCGGCTGCCCCACGCCCCCTCGCGCGCCGTGCCGGCCTTCGTAGGTTCTGCTCGCGAGCAGCACTTGCCCCAGCGGTGCGTTAAGGCTACGCGGGGGAGGCGGTGGGACCTTCACGGTTGTGCGTGTGTGAGCAGGTGATGTCGATGGTCTCGGGATTCGGTCCGCTCATCATCGCCGGCATCTTCTCGGCCACGCTCTCCTCGGCCCTCGCCTCCCTCGTCAGTGCTCCCAAGGTCTTCCAGGCGAGTGCCGCCGCCGCCGCCGCCGGCGTCCCTGCTGCGTTGGCTTGGGTCGGGGAGACGGTGACGGTGGCCGAGCGGCACGCGGCCTACGCTCGCACGCCGGTCGGACGTGGCGGTCGAGGTGACCCCCGCCACGCGTGACCCCTGCAGGGGGGCGGCGGTGGTGGGGGGCGCGGGGGGGGGGGGGAGGGAGATTCGGGAAACCGTCCTCGTTTGTCTCCACTGCCGCGTCGGGAGACGGAGTCGAACCGGCGACGTCCCGGTGGCGGGTCGAGCGCGCCGATCGCCGTGCCGCTGGCGCCTCGACCCCTGCGGTGGCAATGGCGGCGCTCGGCGTATTGCTGTGAGAACGACAGCGCCGCACGTGGCCGTGCTCTGACTGGAACGCGCTTGTTTGCGTTTGCGCGGTTGTTCTGTTGTGCGCGCGTTGTGCATGTACGTCCGTCCATGTGCGTGCGTACGGCAGTCCTTGCGAGTGTGTGTTTGTGCGTGTCTCGGTGCTCGCTAACAGCACTTGCCCCAACGGTCTGTTGAAGGCGACATGGGGGATCTTTGTCTCTATTGGCTGTGGGGAGCGGCGGCACAATGGTTAGCGCGCCGCCCCACGAACCCGGCGACCGGAGTTCCATTCTCCCTCGCGCCCAGCACCAGTGATGATTATATGAACCGGTCCTAGGCCTGACTACCGAGTGCGGTGTCTAAACATTGCCGCTAGGGAGACAAAGGCGGTGGGGCGTGGTGCTGACCTCCCTCGTCGTGTGCCGTGCGGGCCTTCATAGGTGCTCCGTGACAGCGCTTGCCGCAACGGTCTGTGAAGGCTACACGTGTGGGGTCTTTGTAGGCTCTGTGCAAGGACAACATCTACCCGGGGTTCGAGATGTTCGCCACTGGCTATGGCAAGAACAACGAGCCGATCCGTGGCTACATCCTCACCTTCTTCATCGCCCTCGCGTTCATCCTCATCGGTGAGCAAACGCCGCGACCCCCACAGCGCCACCACGACCACCGCCGCACGCATTTGCGTGTGTTCGTGTGTGTCTGTGTGTGTGTGTGTCAGTGTGTGTGTTCGTGTGTGTCAGTGTGTGTGTCAATGTGCGTGTAAGTGGGGAGCGGTGGTGTAGCTGTTAGCGCTACGCTGCGCTACGAACCCGGCGACCCGAGTTCGATTCCCGCTCACGGCCGACACCGGTGGCGATTATCTGAACCGGTCCCGGGCCTCCCCTAGGTCGACTCGGCCTCAAATGAGTACCTGGTGCGGTGTGTAAACATCGCAACTGGGGAGACAAAGGCGGTCGGGCGTGGTGCTGGCCACCCCACCCCCTCGTGTGCCTTTCCGGCCTTCGTAGGTGCTGCTCGCAAACAGCACTTGCCTCTACAGTCTGTTAAGACTACACGGGGGATCTTTGTGTGTGCGCAGCGGAGCTGAACACCATCGCTCCCATCATCTCCAACTTCTTCCTGGCCTCCTACGCGCTCATCAACTTCTCCTGCTTCCACGCGTCCTTCGCAAAGTCTCCCGGTGAGGGGGGGCCCGGAGAGAGGGGGGGGGCCCCCGGAGAGGGGGGGGGCCGGAGAGGGGGGGGGGGGGGCCCGGAGAGGGAGGGGGGGAGTGACGTGCGCGTGTGTGCGTGTGTGTGTGTGTGTGTGCAGGCTGGCGCCCCGCCTTCCGCTACTACAACATGTGGGTGTCCCTGTTTGGCGCCGTGCTCTGCTGCGCCGTCATGTTCGTCATCAACTGGTGGGCGGCGCTCATCACCTACGCCATCGTGCTGGGGCTCTACATCTACGTGGTGTACAAGAAGCCCGGTGGGCACCCCTCGCCACCCTCGCCACCCTCGCCTCCCTCGCCTCCCTCGCCACCCTCGCCACCCTCGCCACCCACGCCTCCCTCGCCACCCTCGCCACCCTCGCCACCCTCGCCTCCCTCGCCACCCTCGCCACCCTCGCCACCCTCGCCACCCTCGCCACCCTCGCCACCCTCGCCACCCTCGCCTTCCTTGTCTCCCTCTCTTCCTGACCCCCATCCTCACCCTCCTCTTCTGTCACTTCCCATCACCTTCCCACTTCACCCTCCTCCTACCACCTCCTCCCTGCCCCCCCCCCCACACTGACCCCTGCCCCCCCCCCCCACACTGCCCCCCCCCACACTGAACCCCCCCCACACTGACCCCCCCCACAATGACCCCCCCCCACACTGACCCCTGCCCCCCCCCCCACACTGACCCCCCCCCACACTGACCCCCCCCCCCCACACTGACCCCTGGCCCCCCAACCCCCCCCATGTGGAGCAGACGTGAACTGGGGCTCGTCGACGCAGGCGCTGTCCTACCTGAACGCGCTGCAGGACAACCTGCGCCTCTACGGGGTCGAGGAGCACGTCAAGAACTTCCGGTACTGCCCGCCGTGTCTCCGTGTCTCCGTGTCTCCGTGTCTCCGTGTCTCCGTGTCTCCGTGTCTCTGTGTCTCTGTCTCCGTGTCCCCTGTCTCCGTGTCCCCTGTCTCTGTGTCTCTGTGTCTCCGTGTCCCCCGTCTCCGTGTCTCCGTGTCTCCCGTCTCCGTGTCTCCCGTCTCCGTGTCCCCGTGTCTCCGTGTCTCCCGTCCCCGTGTCTCCCGTCTCCGTGTCCCCATTCCCCCCCGTCTCCGTGTCTCCGTGTCTCCGTGTCCCCCGTCTCCGTGTCTCCGTGTCTCCCGTCTCCGTGTCTCCCGTCTCCGTGTCTCCCGTCTCCGTGTCTCCCGTCTCCGTGTCCCCTGTCTCCGTGTCTCCTCTCTCCGTGTCTCCGTGTCTCCCGTCTCCGTGTCTCCGTGTCTCCCATCTCCGTATCTCCCGTCTCCGTGTCTCCGTGTCTCCCGTCTCCGTGTCTCCCATCTCCGTGTCCCCATTCCCCCCCGTCTCTGTGTCCCCGGGCCTGCAGGCCGCAGTGCCTGGTGATGACGGGCGCCCCCCCTCACCGCCCGGCGCTCATCGACCTCGTCCACTGCTTCACCAAGAACGTGGGCCTCCTCATCTGTGGCCACGTGGTGCTGGTGAGAGCCGCAGCCCCTCCTCCTAATCCCCCTCCACGCTGTCCTGCTCGCTCGTTCACCCGCTCTCTCATTCGCTCGCTGGTTACCCCCACGCTCGTTCACCTGATCGCTCGTTCACCAGCTCGCTCGTTCACCAGCTCGCTCGTTCACCTGATCGCTCGTTCACCCCCTCGCTCATTCACCCGATCGCTCGTTCACCAGCTCGCTCGTTCACCCGCTCGCTCGTTCACCCGCTCGCTCGTTCACCTGATCGCTCGTTCACCCCCTCGCTCATTCACCCGATCGCTCGTTCACCAGCTCACTCGTTCACCAGCTCGCTCGTTCACCAGCTCGCTCGTTCACCCGCTCGCTTTTTCACCCCCTCGCTCGTTCACTCCCTCGCTCGTTCACCCCCACGCTCGTTCACCCGCACGCTCATTCACCCGATCGCTCGTTCACCAGCTCGCTCGTTCACCCGCTCGCTCGTTCACCCCCACGCTCATTCACCCCCACGCTCGTTCACCCGCTCTTGCGAATGAGACTCATCTTGGTCTTGAGTTCTCACCCAAGCCGCTGGAAGCTTGACAGCGTGGCCGGGGGGTCCAGGGGCCGCGGTGCGACCACGAACCCTTTCTCGCACTCGCAACAGCCGGGTTGGGAAATGCCGAGAGAAGAGCTCTCACGTGGTTACCTTCATTCACACTTTGCCAAACGAAATCGTTCGGTCGAACACTCGCTCGGTCGATCGATCGGTCGCAGCGTCTGGGGGCAAATGGTGACCCCTTGCCCCCCCTCCCCTCCCCGCTCCCCCCCCTCTCACCCCCCGCAGGGCCCCCAACGCCAGGCGCTCAAGGAGCTGTTTGCTGCCCAAGTGAAGCACCAGCGCTGGCTGCTCAAGGAGCACAAGAAGGCGTTCTACTCGCCCGTGTGCAGCCACGACCTACGTGAGGGCGTGCAGGTCCTGCTGCAGGTCAGCGCGGTGGGCGGCGGGGGCGGGGGGTGGGGTGCGGTAACGGTGGGGGGGCTGGGTGGGTGGGGGGGGCTGTCCGTACGACATCGTCACCGGTGGGGAACCCCATCCGCATGCCGCCTCTCCCCCGCAGGCCGCAGGTCTGGGCCGCATGAAGCCCAACATCCTGGTGCTGGGCTTCAAGAAGGACTGGCGGCGGGCCGACGGCGCCGCCGTGGAGAGCTACATCCACGCCATACAGTGAGCGCCACGCGGCACCGCCCCCTCGTGACCCCCCCCCCGGCACCCCCCCCGCCCCTCGCGACCTTGCCTGTTAACGCTCGTGCCCCGTGCCCCCCAGCGACGCGTTTGACCTGCAGTTCGGGGTGGTGGTGGCGCGCGTGCGTGAGGGATTCGACATCTCCTCTGCCCTGCAGCTGCAAGGTGAGGCCCGGGGTGGGGGGGGGGGGGGGGGGGTGAAGGGGGGGGGGACATAGTGGGGGAGTGGGGTGAAATGGGGGGGGGGCACGTGGTGGGGGAGGGGGGGCACACAACGGCCACAGCGGTTTTGGCAATGGCGATGGTGGTGATGGGTGCCCTCCCCCCACCACCGGACATACAGAGGAGCTTCTGGCACAGGAGATGGAGCGCGCCGCACAGGAGATGGCGGAGGTGGCAGTCGGTATGGACATGACCCCTGACCTGAGCGTCTATCAGAACATAACGGATGGAGACGAGAAGCCGGCCGGTACCGAGACCACAGCACTCCCACCACCACCACCACGACCACGACCAACCACACTCGGGCTCCACCACACACCAGTAGCACCACCACAGAAGTCGGTGTGTGTGCGTGGATGAATGGTCGTGGGTGGGTAGTTGTGTGTGGGTAGTTGTGGGTGTGTAGTTGTGGGTGTGTAGTTGTGTGTCGGTGTGGTTGTGGGTGTGTGGTGTGGTTGTGGGTGTGTAGTTGTGGATGTGTGTGTCGGTGTGTAGTTGTGTGTGTGTGTGGTGGTGTGGTTGTGGTTGTGTGGCTGGGTTAGTGGTGGTGTGGTTGAGAGGTGGTGTTTGTGACTCAGTGGAGCTGTCCTGGATAAATAATAAGTAAATAATTTTAACGTTATTTTTCACAACTTGATGTCGATGAGCTCTCACTGCACTCGCGAAGTCCGCAATCTGCACTGCTCCGGGTTCCGTTCCTCTTCGTGCCCCTCCCCTCACCTCCCCCTCACACCCCCACCCCCCACACACCCCCACCCCCCACACACCCCCACCCCTCTCACACCCCCACCCCTCTCACACCCCCACCCCTCTCACACCCCCTCCCCTCACGCCCCACCCCTCACGCCCCTCCCCTCACACCCTGCGCTTCACGTGGTGGCGGCGGTGGCGCAGGAAGGGGGCGACCCCACGCGGAGCGGCGGAAACAATCATGGCTGCTGCGGAGGCCATTGCTGAAACCAGGCAGGGCCCCCCCCCACCTCCTCACCCCCCCACCTCCTCACCCCCCCACCTCCTCACCCCCCCACCTCCTCACCCCCCCACCTCCTCACCCCCCCACCCCCTTGCCCAGCACTCGATCTACGAGGACCGTGGCAACTTTGGTGGGTGGTGGAATGGACCAAGTTCTCTCTCGCCAATCAAATCAATCCCTGACGAAGACTGTGTTTTGCGTGTGTGTGTGTGTGTGCGCGTGCTGAACAATGATTGGTCTACAGACTTCAATATAGCCCCGGTACTGGTCACTAGGTGATTGGGGATGGCTCGCCCTGTCTGACGTTGTCAGTCACGTGACCTCGGTCTCCCATCTGATTGGCAGTTGCCTTCGTTGGGAAGTTAAACCGACACTAAACATTTTTTTATTTCACCAGGCAAGGCCCCACTGAGCTATGTGGCTCTTTTTTTCCAGAAGCGACCTGGCCACAGGTGATAACTCAACACAGTGGCTCATCATCACGTGGAAATTTATAGCAGCCAAAGACTCTTAAACGCGTGCTCCTAAATGTGGAGGGTAAAAAACCGGGGGACCCGGAGAAAAATCCACGCGACCACTGGGAGGGAGAGACACGCAAACTCCAAATATACAGCAGCAGGCGTCAGGGTCGGGATCGTACCCACGAGCTCCTGTATACCGGGCGAGGTGGTTAACATCTCCCAGCCACCGCGACGCCCCATGATTGTTGTGTGTGCAGCAGCGAGTCCCCGGGTGGTGCCGTCCCTGAACGCCGCCGATCAGAAGCTGCTGGATGGGAGCTCCCAGTTCCAGCGCCGCCAGGGGAAGGGAACCGTCGACGTGTGGTGGCTCTTCGACGACGGCGGTGCGCCCCGCCGCCCCTCGCACCCTCGCCACCATGCACCCTCGCTATCTCACCACCTTCGCCACCACCACGCTCCCTCGCCTCCACGCACCCTCGCCACCCTCGCCACCACCACGCACCCTCGCTACCTCACCACCTTCGCCACCACCATGCTCCCTCGCCTCCACGCACCCTCGCCACCCTCGCCACCATGCACCCTCGCCACCCTCGCCACCCTCGCCACCATGCACCCTCGCCACCCTCGCCACCATGCACCCTCGCCACCATGCACCCTCGCCACCCTCGCCACCATGCACCCTCGCCACCCTCGCCACCACCACGCACCCTCGCCACCATGCACCCTCGCCACCCTCGCCACCACTACGCACCATCGCCACCACCCTCACCACCACCACGCTCCCTCGCCTCCACGCACCCTCGCCACCACCACGCACCCTCACCACCCTCGCCACCACCACGCACCCTCGCTACCTCACCACCCTCGCCACCACCCTCGCCACCACCACGCACCCTCACCACCCTCGCCACCACCACGCACCCTCGCTACCTCACCACCCTCGCCACCATCCTCACCACCCTCGCCACCACCACGCACCCTCGCCACCACGCTACCTCACCACCCTCACTCCCTCACCACCTCGCCCCCACATTCCCACGTTGTGGTGGTTCCGGTCGCCGTGCAGTGCGCGGTGCCAGTCGACAAAAACTGAGAAGAGAGCGAAGCAGCCCAGATATACCCGCGTGGAGTGAGAGGGGAAGACGTGGATTAGAGCGCATACCCCGCCTAACGTCCTCCCCCGCGTCTTCCCCGTGTCTCCTTGTGTCTCCCCGTGTCTCTGCCACGTCTCCCCGTGTCTTCTTGTGTCTCCCCGTGTCTCTGCCACGTCTCCCCCGTGTGTTCGTGCCCCGTGTCTCCCCCGTGTCTTCTTGTGTCTCCCCGTGTCTCTGCCACGTCTCCCCTGTGTGTTCTTGTGTCTCCCCGTGTCTCTGCCACGTCTCCCCCGTGTGTTCGTGTCTCCCCCGTGTCTCCCCCGTGTGTTCGTGTCTCCCCCGTGTCTCCCCCGTGTCTTCTTGTGTCTCCCCGTGTCTCTGTCACGCCTCACCGCAGGCCTTACGCTGCTCATCCCGTACATCCTGACCACCAAGAAGAAGTGGGGCGACTGTAAAATCCGCGTGTTCATCGGTGGAAAAATCAACCGCATCGACCACGAGCGGAGGATGTGAGTCCCACCACGCCGCCAGCACACCGGGGGCTTGCTGTGTACTGTGCTGTGTGTGCACTGTGCTGCGTGTGTGCTGCGTGTGTGCTGTGTGTTCTACACAGCTTCTACTGTGCTGCGTGTACTATGCTGTGCGTGTGCTGTGCGTGTGCTGTGCTGTGTGTGTGCTGTGTGTACTGTGCTGTGTGTGCTGCGTGTTTTACGCAGCTTCTACTGTGCTGCGTGTACTGTACTGCACAAGTGCTGCGTGTATTGTGCTGTGTGTGTGCTGTGTGTACTGTGCTGTGTGTGTGCTGTGTGTACTGTGCTGTGTGTGTGCTGTGTGTTCTACACAGCTTCTACTGTGCTGCGTGTACTATGCTGTGCGTGTGCTGTGCTTGTGCTGTGCTGTGTGTGTGCTGTGTGTACTGTGCTGTGTGTGCTGCGTGTTTTACGCAGCTTCTACTGTGCTGCGTGTACTGTACTGCACAAGTGCTGCGTGTATTGTGCTGTGTGTGTGCTGTGTGTACTGTGCTGTGTGTGTGCTGTGTGTACTGTGCTGTGTGTGTGCTGTGTGTTCTACACAGCTTCTACTGTGCTGCGTGTACTATGCTGTGCGTGTGCTGTGCTTGTGCTGTGCTGTGTGTGTGCTGTGTGTACTGTGCTGTGTGTGCTGCGTGTTTTACGCAGCTTCTACTGTGCTGCGTGTACTGTACTGCACAAGTGCTGCGTGTATTGTGCTGTGTGTGTGCTGTGTGTACTGTGCTGTGTGTGTGCTGTGTGTACTGTGCTGTGAGTGTGCTGTGTGTTCTACACAGCTTCTACTGTGCAGCGTGTACTATGATGTGCGTGTGCTGTGCTTGTGCTGTGCTGTGTGTGTGCTGTGTGTACTGTGCTGTGTGTGCTGCGTGTTTTACGCAGCTTCTGCTGTGCTGCGTGTACTGTACTGCACAAGTGCTGCGTGTATTGTGCTGTGTGTGTGCTGTGTGTACTGTGCTGTGTGTGTGCTGTGTGTACTGTGCTGTGTGTGTGCTGTGTGTTCTACACAGCTTCTACTGTGCTGCGTGTACTGTACTGCACAAGTGCTGCGTGTATTGTGCTGTGTGTGTGCTCTCTGTTGCCTTGCGTGCCATGTCAACCAGGATGGCGACTCTACTGAGTAAGTTCCGCATCGACTTCTCCGACATCCAGGTCCTGGGAGACATCAACAGCAAACCGTCTGCAGAGAGGTGCACCCACGCACACACAGAGACACACACACACAGAGACACACACACACAGAGACACACACACACAGAGACACACACACAGAGACACACACACCCAGAGACACACACACACACAGTCACACACACACACACAGTCACACACAGACCCCCCATATAGCCTTAACAGACTGTAGGGGCATGTGTTGTTAGCGAGCACCTATGAAGGCCGGAACGGTACACGAGGGGGTGGGTGGCCAGCACCACGCCCGACCGCCTTTGTCTCCCTAGTGGCAATGTTTACACATCGTACCAGGTACTCATATGAGGCTGAGTCGACCTAGGGGAGGCCCGGGACAGGTTCAGATAATCATCACTGGTGTTGGCCGTGAGCGGGAATCGAACCCGTGTTGCCGGGTTCATAGCGCAGCGCACTAACACACACACACGGACACAAACGCAGACACACAGACACACACAGATGCACAGACGCACAGACAACAACAACAACTGCCATTCGCCACTAAGTGGCGGTGACGTCACCACGACGTTTGTGCCAGGCTATGTGCACCCTGAGGCCACGTGAAGTGTCGAACGCCCGCTGGCAGGAGGTCACTGGGCAGACCCAGGTGCCACGGGTCGACTGACTGAGATGACTGCCAAGATGCCCCACCTGTGCCCCCTACTGTGCCACCTCTCTGCATTTTAGCCGCCTCGTGGACCATTCGTTGATGTGAGCATCGATCATCTTGCCCCGTGTTGTTGGAGGGCGACTTCCTTCAACTGCTTCAAGTGCCACAGCTACCCAGTACTGCCGCATCAGTCTCCACCCCTTCTCTCGCCCGTGCTGCACCATTTTGGCCCCTTCTGTCCGGCCAAACGGAAGCTGCTTGGGCATGTGGTGTGGCTGGGCATGTGGTGTGGCTGGGCATGTGGTGTGGCTGGGCATGTGGTGTGGCTGGGCATGTGGTGTGGCTGGGCATGTGGTGTGGCTGGGCATGCGGTGTGGCTGGGCATGCGGTGTGGCTGGGCATGCGGTGTGGCTGGGCATGCGGTGTGGTTGGGCATGCGGTGTGGCTGGGCATGCGGGCTACATGACCTAGCCGGCGTGCATCCACGATGTCGTGCGGATGCTCCGATGCCAGAACAGCGTTTTGGTAGTTGGAAGCCTTTAGGCCGCACAGCAGTCCAGCAGCCATCTGCTTGCATGCCTCCAAATCACTCCAGCACAGGCGCTTGTGTCATGACCCACTCGAGCATGAAAGTCTCCTAATAAAGGTCACCCTATCCTGAGAGCCCACTTTAGTCAGCACCTGGGAACATTTATAGAAGGCATCTGTCTCATCAGCTTGGCCTGCATCCGTCCACTGATGTTCATCTGCGGTGGGAGTATAAGCCGCTGCCGCCATTCCTCGCCTCTCATTGATGTGGAGGCGAGCCCACGGTAGTCTGGGACTCGCAGGTTCCCACACCACGCCTCCTGCATTATTTCGTTAACAAGAAGAGCCACGTCATGCTGTTTCGCAGTTTCCTGCCCCGAGTGGAGAACTGTCCACCCCTTGCGGTGACTGGAGCCGTAAACCCGGTTCACCTGGACCTCTGTATGCCGCAGAGGTCCAGGCGGTGGTACTGGTACCAACTCCCAGCAGATGAATGGCAGCCTCTCCGACGCAGCGAGCGTCCGGACATTCTAAATGGCCAACCGCAGTGGTTTCCGGCTGTTTCTGGTGGAACCGCGAGGGGGGTTGGGGGGGGGGGGTTCAGTCTCCACCGAATGGGGGTTTGGCCAGGAGACGTCACGGACTCCTGTCCCCCTCCAAGGAGTCTCCGGCACAAACTTTCACCGGAAGCGCACCGAGACAAAGATCTTTGTGCGCTGCCGGTGAAAATGAAAGCACACGAAGGCGCGCGACGTACACACACGTGACGTACACACACACGACGTGCACACACACACGACGTACACACACGTGACGTACACACACGTGACGTACACACACGTGACATACACACACGTGACACACACACACGTGACACACACACACACGACGTACACACACGTGACGTACACACACACGACATACACACACGCGCGACACACACACGTGACGTGTACACACACGACGTACACCAACACGACGTACATACACACACACGACGTACACACACACGACGCACACACACGTGACGTACACACACACACGTGACGTACACACACGCGTGACGTACACACACACACGACGTACACACGCGACATACACACAGACGCACAGACGGACACGCGGAACTCGCGCAGCCGCGTTGTCGCCGCCGGCATCGCCGCCCCACGCACAGCGCGACGTTGGCGTGCCCCCCCCCCCGCCCCAACCCGCCGCGTGCAGCGTGAAGCTGTTTGACGAGATGGTGGAGCCGTTCCGGTTGCACGAGGGGCAGAAGGACGACGCGGCGAGCGCCGAGAGACTCCGGGCGCAGTTCCCGTGGAAGATCTCCGACGCCGAGCTGGAGACGATGCGGATCAAGGTGCCTCCGCCACCGCCGCCACCGCTGCCACTGCTGCCACCGCCACCGCTGCCACCGCCGGTCCGCGACCGGCGACTCGCGAGGTGTGGTTTACGAGTGTGGTTGTGTGTGTCCGCCCGTCCCCTTCAGACGCTGCGGCAGATCCGGCTCAACGAGCTGCTGCAGGAGCATTCGCGGAGTGCCAACCTCATCGTCATGTGAGTTCCTCCTCCTCCTCTTCCCTTCTCGCACACTCCTCCGTGTCAACCACGCACGGTGGCGACGGGTGTTGGTGATGGTGGTGGTGTGGTAGTGTTGTTGTGACGTGGTGGTGTGTGGTCATGTGGTGGTGTGGTAGTGTGGTTGTGACGTGGTGGTGGTGTGGCAGTGTTTACAATGGTGTCGTGTGCTGACGTGGTAGTGTGGTGACGTGATGACGTGGTGGTGTTGGTGTTTGCGGTGTCAGAAGCCTCCCCGTGGCGCGCAAGGGCTCCGTGTCGAGTCTGCTGTACATGGCCTGGCTGGAGGCGCTCACCAAGAACCTGCCGCCAACCATGCTCATCCGGGGCAACCACCAGAGCGTGCTCACCTACTACTCGTAGCACCACAACCACCACCGCACAACCACCACACAACCACCACACAACCACCAGAGCGTGCTCACCTACTACTAGTAGCACCACCACCACCACCGCACAACCACCACACAACCACCACCACACAACCACCAGAGCGTGCTCACCTACTACTAGTAGCACCACCACCACAACCACCACCACACAACCACCAGAGCGTGCTCACCTACTACTCGTAGCACCACAACCACCACTGCACAACCACCACCACACAACCACCAGAGCGTGCTCACCTACTACTAGTAGCACCACCACCACAACCACCACCGCACAACCACCAGAGCGTGCTCACCTACTACTCGTAGCACCACAACCACCACCGCACAACCACCACACAACCACCACCACACAACCACCAGAGCGTGCTCACCTACTACTCGTAGCACCACCACCGCACAACCACCACACAACCACCACCACACAACCACCAGAGCGTGCTCACCTACTACTCGTAGCACCACCACCACCGCACAACCACCACACAACCACCACCACACAACCACCAGAGCGTGCTCACCTACTACTCGTAGCACCACCACCACCACTGCACAACCACCACCACACAACCACCAGAGCGTGCTCACCTATGCCTCATAACAGCACCACCGCCGCCACCACTACCGCAACCGCTAGCGTGTGCTTACCTATCACTCGTAGTAGCCCTGCACCACCATCACCACAGAGCAACTACAACCCCTACCACTGCTACCACCCATACAACCACGACAATTAGTGCCACCACACCTGCCACTAGTACCCCTACCACAAGTGCCCCTACCACTCGTGCCAGACTACCCCCCCCCCCTCCCGTGACCCCACGTGCTGTAGTGTTATCGTCGTTTATTGTTATTATGAAATACCTCGTCATGAGACGAGATGGGTCAGTCCTGCTGCTGCCTTAGGGACGTCCGCGACCCCGCAGGGCGACCTGGGGTGACCCCGCACCGTGACCCCGCGGGGCGACCCGGGGCGCGACCCGGGGCGACCTCGTGCCGCGACCCGGGGTGGTCGCTGGATGTAGGGTCAAGGGGTGGGGTAGAGGTGGGGGGGGTCGTCCGCGTGTTTTCCTGAGCCTTGGGGGTAATTCCCTTGCCACGCGTTTGCCCAACGCTTCCCCTTGCGACGGTGCGAGCTGTGGATATCGTCAACGTGCCCCCCTCCGTGCCCCCCTCCGCACTCGCCCCCCCCCGCCCCCCCCCCCCCCATAGCGCCGCGATCTCGGCAAGACGTTGGCGTAGACGCTCGTGTAGTTGCTCGCGTAGACGCTCGCGTAGACGCTCGTGTAGACCCGAGCCAAGCGTCGTCCCTGCCAACGCGCACCGCGGAGCTGCCGTCGCCGCGGCGCGGTCTAAGTTAATGCCGTCCCGTGTACCCCCACCGCACCGCGCGAGCCGACACCAAAGCGGTGACCGCGGTGGAGCCCTGTGTGTGGGGGGCCCTGTGTGTGGGGGGGCCCTGTGTGTGTGGGGGGGGGCCCTGTGTGTGGGGGGGGCCCTGTGTGTGGGGGGGGGGCCCTGTGTGTGGGGGGGGCCCCGTGTGTGGGGGGGGGCCCCCAGGCCGCCCACCCCGGGGTCACGGCGACCCGTCTAGTCGGTTTCTGCTCACCGAACAAATAAATGGTGTAGGAGAGTCGCGAGTGTGATTGTCAGTCGTGATTTTGAGTTGTGTGATTGTCAGTCGTGATTTTGAGTCGCGAGTGTGATTGTGAGTTGTGATTGAGTCACGAGTGTGATTGTGAGTCGTGATTTTGAGTCGCGATTGTGAGCTGTGATTGTGAGTCACGAGTGTGATTGTGAGTTGTGATTGAGAGTTCCGAGTGTGATGGTCAGTCGTGATTTTGAGTCGCAAGTGTGATTTTGAGTCGCGAGTGTGATTGTGAGTTGTAATTGAGAGTCACGAGTGTGATTGTGAGTCACGAGTGTGATTGTGAGTCGCGAGTGATTTTGAGTCACGAATGTGATTGTGAGTTGTGATTGAGAGTCACGAGTTGTAATTGAGAGTCACGAGTTGTAATTGAGAGTCACGAGTTGTAATTGAGAGTCACGAGTGTGATTGTGAGTCGCGAGTATGATTGTGAGTGAGTCCCGAGTGATTTTGAGTCACGAGTGTGATTGTGAGTTGTGATTGAGAGTCACGAGTGTGATTGTGAGTTGTGATTGAGAGTCACGAGTGTGATTGATTCACGAGTGTGATTGAGAGTCGCGAGTGTGATTGTGAGTTGTGATTGAGTCACGAGTGTGAATGAGAGTCGTGATTTTGAGTCACGAGTGTGATTGTGAGTCGCGAGTGATTTTGAGTCACGAGTGTGATTGTGAGTTGTGATTGAGAGTCACGAGTGTGATTGAGAGTCGCGAGTGATTTTGAGTCACGAGTGTGATTGAGAGTCACGAGTGTGATTGAGAGTAGCGAGTGATTTTGAGTCACGATTGTGAGTTGTGATTGAGAGTCACGAGTGTGATTGTGAGTCGCGAGTGTGATTGAGAGTCACGAGTGATTTTGAGTCACGAGTGTGATTGTGAGTTGTGATTGAGAGTCACGAGTGTGATTGAGTCGCGAGTGATTTTGAGTCACGAGTGTGATTGTGAGCTGTGATTGAGAGTCACGAGTGTGTTTGTGAGTCACGAGTGTGATTGTGAGCTGTGATTGAGAGTCACGAGTGTGACAGAGAGTCACGAGTGTGACAGAGAGTCACGAGTGTGACAGAGAGTCACGAGTGTGACTGAGAGTCACGAGTGTGACTGAGAGTCACGAGTGTGACTGAGAGTCACGAGTGTGAATGAGAGTCACGAGTGTGAATGAGAGTCACGAGTGTGAATGAGAGTCACGAGTGTGAATGAGTCGTGATTGAGAGGTGAGTGTGATTGAGAGTCACGAGTGTGATTGTGAGCTGTGATTGAGAGTCACGAGTGTGATTGAGAGTCGTGATTGAGAGTTGTGAGTATGATTGAGTCGTGATTTTGAGTCGCGAGTGTGATTGAGAGTGTGATTTTGAGTGGTGGAGCTCGGAGGAGGGCACGGGGGGGAGGCACGCTGGGTGGTGAAGCTGCGTTTTTATTTTATTTTATTTGTTATGAAAGCGTTCGGTCAAAGAAAGTCAATTGTTGCACACATCGGAGGCGTGTGGAGTCAGGCTCCCCACGTCGTGCGGCTTGAGACACAACAGACACGAGAAACAACAGACACGAGACACAACAGACATGAAGCAGACAACACGAGACACAACAGACACGAGACACAACAGACACGAGACACAACAGACATGAAGCAGACAACACGAGACACAACAGACACGAGACAACAGACACGAGGCAGACAACACGAGACACAACAGACACGAGACACAACAGACACGAGACACAACAGACACGAGACACAACAGACATGAAGCAGACAACACGAGACACAACAGACACGAGACAACAGACACGAGGCAGACAACACGAGACACAACAGACACGAGGCAGACAACACGAGACACAACAGACACGAGACACAACAGACACGAGGCAGACAACACGAGACACAACAGACACGAGACACAATAGACATGAGACACAACAGACACGAGACAGGCGAGGCTGAGTTGTGTCAAGGCTCGCTCGGCCAGCACCACCGTTTCTTGGGCGAAATTCGGCGTCACGGTGTCACGGCGTCACTGTCACAGTGACACGGTGTCACCGTGTCACTGTCACAGTGACGCCATGTCACTGCGTCACTGTCACCATGTCACCGTGACGCCATGTCACTGCGTCACTGTCATAGTGACGCAGTGACATGGCGACACGGCGCCACTGTGACAGTGTCATCGTGTCACAGTGACGCAGCGACATGGCGTCACTGTGACACCGTGACACGGTGTGACAGTGACGCGGTGACACCGTGACACGGCACAGCTTCACGAGACGGGACCACACTATGCGACACGGCAACGTGACACAGCAGGACAAAACACGGCACACGAGACGGGGCGGCCACGGCCCCTACTTGTAGTCGGGAGCGGGCAGCAGCACGCTGGCCACGAACGCCTCGTAGCGGACGACGCCCTGCGCTGGCACGTTGGCCTCCCGCAGCATCTCATCCACTGCAGGGTCAGAGGGCACAGGCACGGCCACACGTGGCATCAAGCGCTTAGTGGTGGTGGAAATAGCCATGGTGACGGTGTGCGTTGTGTGTCGTTAAATATGAAGCAACTTGATTTGAAGCTTTCGTGACTGCAGCAATCCACACTCTTTGGTTCTTTCGGTAAAGTCACGTGGGTAGAAAATAGATCACGACGTTTCGGGCGCCACACCGAAGCGGCCCTGGGCCCTCCTCCCTTAGGTCGACCCAGCCTCAAATGAGTGCCCGGTGCGGCGTGCAGTAAACATCGCCGCTGGGGAGTCAAAGGCGGTCGGGCGTGGTGCTGGCCACCCACTCCCTCGTGTGCCGTGCCGGCCTTAGCAGGTGCAACTCGCTAACAGCGCTTGCCCCGGCAGTCTGTTCGAGCCTATACGGGAGATCTTTGTGGTGGTGGTGGTGTTGGTGTTGCCCGCACCCTCGCTGGGGCGCATGCGCTCCCCCATGCGCGTCAGCTTCCCGCGGAGCTCGGCCGCCGTCACAAAGCCGCGGCGGCGCGGGTCGAGGGCGCGGAACGCGGCGAGGATCTCGCGCTCGGGGCGCTCGCGCTGCCGCTGGGCGTGCATGATGGCGAGGAACGTGGAGAAGTCGAGCTCCCCGCTGCGGCCTGCCGGGGGGGGGGGGACACGGGCGAGAGGTCACGGGCGAGAGGTCACGGGGGGCGTCGCCAAACAAACCGCGACCGCGTGGCTCCACGTGGCTCCACGTGCTCGTGACACGCAAAGAGCTTGCCACAAGCGAACCGCAATACCTCTCTGGTCTCGCCACGGGGCGTAAACCATCATCACGCGCCCACTCCGGTCGCGTTCGGATGCGCCGCTTCTGCGGCCGTCTGGAACGCTCTCCCCTTACCGATATTAGGAAGCCACTGGGAGCTATGGCACCTGAAAATAATTGTCTCGATTGACTAACTCATTTGTTTAGTACTGCCTGCTAGTTGTTGTGTTTAGATTGTTGTCCTTCGCCGGCACTTACGATTATCACGGTTGGCTACGTACGGTGCGAAGGAAGTTCTACATACCAAGCATACAGTGAGGGAAAAAAGTATTTGATCCCCTGCTGATTTTGTACGTTTGCCCACTGACAAAGAAATGATCAGTCTATAATTTTAATGGTAGGTTTATTTGAACAGTGAGAGACGGAATAACAAGAAAATCCAGAAAAACGCATGTTCAATGTTATAAATTTATTTCCATTTTAATGAGGGAAATAAGTATTTGACCCCCTCTCAATCAGAAAGATTTCTGGCTGAGATTAGGAGCACACTCTTAAAGGGAGTGCTCCTAATATCAGCTTGTTACCTGTATAAAAGACACCTGTCCACAGAAGCAATCAATCAATCAGATTCCAAACTCTCCACCATGGCCAAGACCAAAGAGCTCTCCAAGGATGTCAGGGACAAGATTGTAGACATACACAAGGCTGGAATGGGCTACAAGACCATTGCCAAGCAGCTTGGTGAGAAGGTGACAACAGTTGGTGCGATTATTCACAAATGGAAGGAACACAAAAGAACTGTCAATCTCCCTCGGCCTGGGGCTCCATGCAAGATCTCACCTCGTGGAGTTGCAATGATCATGAAAACGGTGAGGAATCAGCCCAGACCTACACGGGAGGATCTTGTCAATGATCTCAAGGCAGCTGGGACCATAGTCACCAAGAAAACAATTGGTAACACACTACGCCGTGAAGGACTGAAATCCTGCAGCGCCTGCAAGGTCCCCCTGCTCAAGAAAGCACATATAATGCCCGTCTGAAGTTTGCCAATGAACATCTGAATGATTCAGAGGACAACTGGTTGAAAGTGTTGTGGTCAGATGAGACCAAAATGGAGCTCTTTGGCATCAACTCAACTCGCCGTGTTTGGAGGAGGAGGAATGCTGCCTATGACCCCAAGAACACCATCCCCACCGTCAAACATGGAAGTGGAAACATTATGCTTTGGGGGTGTTTTTCTGCTAAGGGGACAGGACAACTTCACCGCATCAAAGGGACGATGGACGGGGCCATGTACCGTCAAATCTTGGGTGAGAACCTCCTCCCCTTAGTCAGGGCATTGAAAATGGGTCGTGGATGGGTATTCCAGCATGACAAAGACCCAAAACACACGGCCAAGGCAACAAAGGCGTGGCTCAAGAAGAAGCACATTAAGGTCCTGGAGTGGCCTAGCCAGTCTCCAGACCTTAATCCCATAGAAAATATGTAGAGGGAGCTGAAGATTCGAGTTGCCAAACGTCAGCCTCGAAACCTTAATGACTTGGAGAAGATCTACAAAGAGGAGTGGGACAAATCCCTCCTGAGATGTGTGCAAACCTGGTGGCCAACTACAAGAAACGTCTGACCTCTGTGATTGCCAACAAGGGTTTTGCCACCAAGTACTAAGTCATGTTTTGCAGAGGGGGTCAAATACTTATTTCCCTCATTAAAATGCAAATCAATTTATAACATTTTTGACATGCGTTTTTCTGGATTTTTGTTGTTATTCTGTCTCTCACTGTTCAAATAAACCTACCATTAAAATTATAGACTGATCATTTCTTTGTCAGTGGGCAAACGTACAAAATCAGCAGGGGATCAAATACTTTTTTCCCTCACTGTACATACGTGGTGTTCACCCTAGCTTCTCCCAAGTCGTATGGCCTAGCCTAGACACAACCCTGACCGCGTCCACCGAGACGGCCAACAATTTTCCGGCCGCGCAATTATCGGTAGCAGCGACAAAGGCAGCGAAGACGACAGCGATGACGGGAAGAGTCCACTCCGGCAGCCCCGAGCTCCCGCTCTCCGCTGCTTTTATTCTACTCGGCGCGGTCTGGCTCCGCCGGCGGTGTGACGGCGATCGGTGGTGAGAGGGCGAGCGGTGCGGTGCGGGCGAGTGGCGCGATGAGAGCGGGCGGTGCGGTGAGGGCGAGTGGAGGCCTCACCGATGCTGTGAGCCCGCAGGTGAGCGTCCGCCTCCGCCGGGGTGGGGCAGGCTCCGAGGCAGCGCATGATGGTGAGCAGCTCGGCGGCAGGGACGCGGCCCCGGGCGCGAGCGTCGTGCAGAGAGAAGCACTCCTTGTACTCTGGAGAGGGCGGCACGCGCGGCATGGCCAGGGCACGTGTGGGGTTTATACGGTGCACTGTGGGGTTTATACGGTGCACTGTGGGGTTTATACGGTGCAAGTTGTGGGGTTTATACGGTGCACTGTGGGGTTATACGGTGCAAGTGTGGGGTTTATATGGTGCACTGTGGGTTTATACGGTGCACTGTGGGGTTTATACGGTGCAAGTGTGGGGTTTATACGGTGCACTGTGGGGTTTATACGGTGCACTGTGGGGTTTATACGGTGCACTGAGGTTTATACGGTGCACTGTGGGGTTTATACAGTGCAAGTGTGGGGTTTATACGGTGCACTGTGGGGTTTATACGGTGCACTGTGGGGTTTTATACGGTGCACTGTGGGTTTATACGGTGCACTGTGGGGTTTATACGGTGCACTGTGGGGTTTATACGGTGCACTGTGGGGTTTATACGGTGCACTGTGGGGTTTATACGGTGCACTATGGGGTTTATACGGTGCACTGTGGGGTTTATACGGTGCACTGTGGGGTTTATACGGTGCAAGTGTGGGGTTTATACGGTGCAAATGTGGGGTTTATACGGTGCACTGTGGGGTTTATACGGTGCACTGTGGGGTTTATACGATGCACTGTGGGGTTTATACGGTGCACTGTGGGGTTTATACGGTGCAAGTGTGCCAGCTGTAACAGTGCGGGTGAGTGAGTGGTGAGGTGCTGTGTGGAGGTGAGTGGTGAGGTGCTGTGTGGAGGTGAGTGGTGAGGTGCTGTGTGGAGGTGAGTGGTGAGGTGCAGTGTGGAGGTGAGTGGTGAGGTGCTGTGTGGAGGTGAGTGGTGAGGTGTTGTGTGGAGGTGAGTGGTGTGAGGTGCTGTGTGGAGGTGAGTGGTGAGGTGCTGTGTGGAGGTGATGGTGAGGTTTTGTGTGGAGGTGAGTGGTGAGGTGCTGTGTGGAGGTGAGTGGTGAGGTGCTGTGTGGAGGTGAGTGGTGAGGTGCTGTGTGGAGGTGAGTGGTGAGGTGCTGTGTGGAGGTGAGTGGTGAGGTGCTGTGTGGAGGTGAGTGGTGAGGTGCTGTGTGGAGGTGAGTGGTGAGGTGCTGTGTGGAGGTGAGTGGTGAGGTGTTGTGTGGAGGTGAGTGGTGAGGTGCTGTGTGGAGGTGAGTGGTGAGGTGATGTTGTGGAGGTGAGTGGTGAGGTGCCGTGTGGAGGTGAGTGGTGAGGTGCAGTGTGGAGGTGAGTGGTGAGGTGCTGTGTGGAGGTGAGTGGTGAGGTGTTGTGTGGAGGTGAGTGGTGAGGTGCTGTGTGGAGGTGAGTGGTGAGGTGCTGTGTGGAGGTGAGTGGTGAGGTGCTGTGTGGAGGTGAGTGGTGAGGTGCTGTGCTGGAGGTGAGTGGTGAGTGCTGTGTGGAGGTGAAGTGGTGAGGTGCTGTGGGGAGGTGAGTGTTGAGGTGCTGTGTGGAGGTGAGTGGTGAGGTGCTGTGTGGAGGTGAGTGGTGAGGTGCTGTGTGGAGGTGAGTGGTGAGGGTTGTGTGGAGTGTGAGTGGTGAGGTGTTGTGTGGAGGTGAGTGGTGAGGTGCAGTGTGGAGGTGAGTGGTGAGGTGCTGTGTGGAGGTGAGTGTGAGGTGCTGTTGGAGGTGAGTGGTGAGGTGTTGTGTGGAGGTGAGTGGTGAGGTGCTGTGTGGAGGTGAGTGGTGAGGTGTTGTGTGGAGGTGAGTGGTGAGGTGCTGTGTGGAGGTGAGTGGTGAGGTGCTGTGTGGAGGTGAGTGGTGAGGTGCTGTGTGGAGGTGAGTGGTGAGGTGCTGTGTGGAGGTGAGTGGTGAGGTGCTGTGTGGAGGTGAGTGGTGAGGTGCTGTGTGGAGGTGAGTGGTGAGGTGCTGTGTGGAGGTGAGTGGTGAGGTGTTGTGTGGAGGTGAGTGGTGAGGTGCTGTGTGGAGGTGAGTGGTGAGGTGCTGTGTGGAGGTGAGTGGTGAGGTGCGGTGTGGAGGTGAGTGGTGAGGTGCAGGTGGAGGTGAGTGGTGAGGTGCTGTGTGGAGGTGAGTGGTGAGGTGTTGTGTGGAGGTGAGTGGTGAGGTGCTGTGTGGAGGTGAGTGGTGAGGTGCAGTGTGGAGGTGAGTGGTGAGGTGCTGTGTGGAGGTGAGTGGTGAGGTGCTGTGTGGAGGTGAGTGTGAGGTGCTGTGTGGAGGTGAGTGGGTGAGGTGCTGTGTGGAGGTGAGTGGTGAGGTGTTGTGTGGAGGTGAGTGGTGAGGTGTTGTGTGGAGGTGAGTGGTGAGGTGCAGTGTGGAGGTGAGTGGTGAGGTGCTGTGTGGAGGTGAGTGGTTGAGGTGCTGTGTGGAGGTGAGTGGTGAGGTGCTGTGTGGAGGTGAGTGGTGAGGTGCAGCAGCAGTGGCGGTGTCTCCTTTCGAGGCAGCTGAGGTCAGGTTTCCTTCCCCCCCCCCACCGCCTCCCCAGCCGCTCTGCAGCAGCAGGAGCAGCAGCAGCAGGGGCAGCAGCAGCAGCAGCAGTAGGGGCAGCAGGAGCAGTAGGAGCAGTAGGGGCCAGCAGCAGGGGCAGCAGCAGGGGCAGCAGTGGCGTCTGAGCAGCGTGGAGTCGCTGTCCAGTGGATGTCGGCGTAGCGGTCAGCGCGCTTCGCCGCACTACGAACCCCAGCGACCCGGGTTCGATTCCCGCTCACGGCCAACACCCCGTGACGATTATCTGAATCGGTCCCGGACCTCCCCTAGGTCGACTCCGCCTCAAACGAGTAACCCCGGTGCGCTGTGTAAACGTCGCCACCGGGGAGACAAAGGCGGCCGGGCGTGGTGCTGGCCACCCACCCCCTTCCGTTAGCCGTGCCGGCCTTCATAGGCGCAGGTGGAGTGGCGACCCTCACCCTGGTGACGTCCTATTGGCGACAGTGCCCCCTCCCCCCAACCCACCCAGCCTCTAAAAAAGAGTAAAGAATTTCGTGCGTCGCCACCCGTTAAAACTCCAGGGGTCGAGACAGCGATGGGGAAACTCGTGGACGGGGTGGGGGGGGGCTCGAACGGCCGGTTCGTTCGCGAGAGCCGTCAACATGGACGGTTCAGGGAAGCGGCCTCGGGCAGGACGCGCTTGGGGCAGACCAATCGAGACTGAACCACTACTGGGCGATCTGTGGGAGTCCTCGAGCGTAAACATTCGGAACGACAGAGCGGCAGCCAGAGGAGGAACGGGGAACGACCGCGTGGAGATGGAGCGATGGAAATCGATGGCCTCCTCACCGTTAATGTCTTGCTGTGAGAGGAGATTCGCCTGCAAAAGAAAAACAAAAAAAAACGCGCACACGTGGAGCGAGCTCGCTGGTGGAAATTCGACATTCCCATGGACGAGTCCACCCAAGTTTTACAACTAATGCTGAATTACCCCATAAAAGTTGACCGCTGCTTGTATCAAGGACGTAGCCATGGAGTCAACATTGGGGGGGCAAATCTTCCATGGGGTCTGGGGCTCCCCCCCCCCCCCCAGAAAAAAAATCTAAATTTGAAAACTAATTTACTGCCTAAAATATAAAAAAAATAACTACCACATGGGATGGACTTTGTATTTATTTTTAACAATAATGTCTAATAGTGTTATTGTATTTATTACATTGCTCTGTTTTTTTATTTTTTACCTTTTCTTGTTTCATTGTACGTAATGGCAGAAATTAGGGATTAATAAAGTACAACCATAACCACAATCAGATAAACAGAAATCTATTTTATAGCAATATTTATTATAATTACGGACTTGGCTTGTATTGACCCTCGAGGTAGGTGGGAATGATCGGCTGATTCAACCCTTCCCCAACGGAAGACGTCACACACGTGTCCACATTCACCCTGACACAGTCTCCCTATTCACCCTGACACAGTCTCCCTATTCACTCTGACACAGTCTCCCTATTCACCCTGACAGAGTCTCCACATTCACCCTGACACAGTCTCCCCATTCACCCTGACACAGTCCACATTCACCCTGACACAGTCTTCATTCACCCTGACACAGTCTCCACATTCACCCTGACACAGTCTCCACATTCACCCTGACACAGTCTCCCTATTCACCCTGACACAGTCTCCCTATTCCACCTGACACAGTCCCCATTCACCCTGACACAGTCCACATTCACCCTGACACAGTCTCCCTATTCACCCTGACAGTCTCCCTATTCACCCTGACACAGTCTCCCTATTCACCCTGACACAATCTCCCTATTCACCCTGACACAGTCTCCACATTCACCCTGACAGTCGCCCTATTCACCCTAACACAGTCTCCCTATTCACCCTGACACAGTCTCCCTATTCACCCTGACACAGTCTCCCCATTCACCCTGACAGTCTCCCCATTCACCCTGACACAGTCTCCCTATGCACCCTGACACAGTCCCCCATTCACCCTGACACAGTCTCCACATTCACCCTGACACAGTCCACTTTCACCCTGACACAGTCTCCCCATTCACCCTGAAACAGTCTCCCTATTCACCCTGACACAGTCCACATTCACCCTGACACAGTCTCCACATTCACCCTGACACAGTCTCCGCATTCACCCTGACACAGTCTCCCTATTCACCCTGACACAGTGTCCACATTCACCCTGACAGTCTCCCTATTCACCCTGACACAGTCTCCCTATTCACCCTGACACAGTCTCCCTATTCATCCTGAAACAATCTCCCTATTCACCCTGACACAGTCTCCCTATTCACCCTGACACAGTCTCCACATTCACCCTGACACAGTCTCCCTATTCACCCTGATACAGTCTCCCTATTCACCGTGACACAGTCCACATTCACCCTGACACAGTCTCCCTATTCACCCTGACACAGTCTCCCTATTCACCCTGACACAGTCTCCCCAATCACCCTGACACAGTCTCCACATTCACCCTGACACAGTCTCCCTATTCACCCTGACACAGTCTCCACATTCACCCTGACACAGTCTCCCTATTCACCCTGACACAGTCTCCCTATTCACCCTGACACAGTCTCCCTATTCACCCTGACACAGTTTCCCTATTCACCCTGACACAGTCTCCACATTCATACTGACACAGTCTCCACATTCACCTTGACACAGTCTCCCAATTCACCCTGACACAGTCTCCCTATTCACCCTGACACAGTCTCCCTATTCACCCTGACACAGTCTCCACATTCACCCTGACACAGTCTCCCTATTCACCCTGACACAGTCTCCCTATTCACCCTGACACAGTCTCCCTATTCACCCTGACACAGTCTCCCTATTCACCCTGACACAGGTCCTCCCTATTCACCCTGACACAGTCTCCCTATTCACCCTGACACAATCTCCCTATTCACCCTGACACGGTCTCCCTATTCACCCTGACACAATCTCCCTATTCACCCTGACACGGTCTCCCTATTCACCCTGACACAGTCTCCGTATTCACCCTGACACAGTCTCCCCATTCACCCTGACACAGTCTCCCCATTCACCCTGACACAGTCTCCCTATGCACCCTGACACAGTCTCCCCATTCACCCTGACACAGTCTCCACATTCACCCTGACACAGTCCACATTCACCCTGACACAGTCCCCATTCACCCTGAACAGTTCCCTATTCACCCTGACACAGTCCACATTCACCTGACACAGTCTCCACATTCACCCTGACACAGTCTCCACATTCACCCTGGACACAGTCTCCTATTCACCCTGACACAGTCCACATTCACCCTGACACAGTCTCCCATTCACCTGACACAGTCTCCACATTCACCCTGACACAGTCTCCCTATTCACCCTGACACAGTCTCCCTATTCACCCTGACACAGTCTCCCTATTCATCCTGACAATCTCCCTATTCACCCTGACACAGTCTCCTATTCACCCTGACACAGTCTCCACATTCACCCTGACACAGTCTCCCTATTCACCCTGACACAGTCTCCCTATTCACCTGACACAGTCCACATTCACCCTGACACATCTCCCTATTCACCTGACACAGTCCACATTCACCCTGACACAGTCACATTCATCCTGACACAGTCTCCCTATTCACCCTGACAGTCTCCCTATTCACCCTGACACAGTCCACATTCACCCTGACACAGTCTCCCTATTCACCCTGACACAGTCTCCCTATTCACCCTGAGACACATTCCCATTCACCCTGACACGTCTCCCTATTCACCCTGACACAGTCTCCATATTCACCCTGACACAGTCTCCACATTCACCTTGACACAGTCTCCCCATTCACCCTGACACAGTCCACATTCACCCTGACACAGTCTATTCACCCTGACACAGTCTCCACATTCACCCTGACACAGTCTCCCTATTCACCCTGACACAGTCTCCCTATCACTACAACACAGTCCCCATTCACCCTGACACAGTCCACATTCACCCTGACACAGTCTCCCTATTCACCCTGACACAGTCTCCACATTCACCCTGACACAGTCTCCCTATTCACCCTGACACAGTCTCCCTATTCACCCTGACACAGTCTCCCTATTCACCCTGACACAGTCTCCCTATTCACCCTGACACAGTCTCCTATTCACCCTGACACAGTCCACATTCACCCTGACACAGTCTCCCTATTCACCCTGATACAGTCTCCCTATTCACCGTGACACAGTCCACATTCACCCTGACACAATCTCCCTATTCACCCTGACACAGTCCACATTCACCCTGACACAGTCACATTCATCCTGACACAGTCTCCCTATTCACCCTGACAGTCTCCCTATTCACCCTGACACAGTCTCCACATTCACCCTGACAGTCTCCCATTCACCTGACACAGTCTCCCTATTCACCCTGACAATCTCCCATTACCCTGACACGGTCTCCCTATTCACCCTGACACAGTCTCCATATTCACCCTGACACAGTCTCCACATTCACCTGACACAGTCTCCCCATTCACCCTGACACAGTCCACATTCACCCTGACACAGTCTCATTCACCCTGACACAGTCTCCACATTCACCTGACACAGTCTCCACATTCACCCTGACACAGTCTCCCTATTCACCCTGACACAGTCTCCCTATTCACCCTAACACAGTCCCCATTCCCTGACACAGTCCACATTCACCCTGACACAGTCTCCCTATTCACCCTGACAGTCTCCCTATTCACCCTGACACAGTCCCTATTCACCCTGACACAATCTCCCTATTCACCCTGACACAGTCTCCACATTCACCCTGACAGTCGCCCTATTCACCCTGACACAGTCTCCCTATTCACCCTGACACAGTCTCCCTATTCACCCTGACCAGTCTCCCATTCACCCTGACAGTCTCCCATTCACCCTGACACAGTCTCCCTATTCACCCTGACACAGTCCCCCATTCACCCTGACACAGTCTCCACATTCACCTGACACAGTCCACTCACCCTGACACAGTCTCCCATTCACCCTGAACAGTCTCCCTATTCACCCTGACACAGTCCACATTCACCCTGACACAGTCTCCACATTCACCCTGACACAGTCTCCGCATTCACCCTGACACAGTCTCCCTATTCACCTGACACAGTGTCCACATTCACCCTGACAGTCTCCCATTCACCCTGACACAGTCTCCCTATTCACCCTGACACAGTCCCTATTCACCCTGACAATCTCCCTATTCACCCTGACACAGTTCCCTATTCACCTGACACAGTCTCCCATTCACCCTGACACAGTCTCCCTATTCACCCTGACACAGTCTCCCTATTCACCGTGACACAGTCCACATTCACCCTGACACAGTCTCCCTATTCACCCTGACACAGTCTCCCTATTCACCCTGACACAGTCTCCCAATTCACCCTGACACAGTCTCCACATTCACCCTGACACAGTCTCCCTATTCACCCTGACACAGTCTCACATTCACCCTGACACAGTCTCCTATTCACCCTGACACAGTCTCCCTATTCACCCTGACACAGTCTCCCTATTCACCCTGACACAGTCTCCCTATTCACCCTGACACAGTCTCCACATTCACCTGACACAGTCTCCACATTCACCTGACACAGTCTCCCATTCAACCTGACACAGTCTCCCTATTCACCCTGACACAGTCTCCCTATTCACCCTGACACAGTCTCCACATTCACCCTGACACAGTCTCCCTATTCACCCTGACACAGTCTCCCTATTCACCCTGACACAGTCTCCCTATTCACCCTGACACAGTCTCCCTATTCACCCTGACACAGTCTCCCTATTCACCCTGACACAATCTCCCTATTCACCCTGACACGGTCTCCCTATTCACCCTGACACAGTCTCCACATTCACCTGACACAGTCTCCCTAATCACCCTGACACAGTCTCCCTATTCACCCTGACACAGTCTCCCTATTCACCCTGACACAATCTCCCTATTCACCCTGACACGTCTCCCTATTCACCCTGACACAGTCTCATTCACCCTGACACAGTCTCCCCATTCACCCTGACACAGTCTCCCCATTCACCCTGACACAGTCTCCCTATGCACCTGACACAGTCTCCCTATTCACCCTGACACAGTCTCCACATTCACCTGACACAGTCCACATTCACCCTGACACAGTCTCCCATTCACCCTGAACAGTCTCCCTATTCACCCTGACACAGTCCACATTCACCCTGACACAGTCTCCACATTCCCCTGACACAGTCTCCACATTCACCCTGCACAGTCTCCTTATTCACCCTGACACAGTCCACATTCACCCTGACACAGTCCCTATTCACCCTGACACAGTCTCCACATTCACCCTGACACAGTCTCCCTATTCACCCTGACACAGTCTCCCTATTCACCCTGACACAGTCTCCTATTCATCCTGACAATCTCCCTATTCACCCTGACACAGTCTCCTATTCACCCTGACACAGTCTCCACATTCACCCTGACACAGTCTCCCTATTCACCCTGATACAGTCTCCCTATTCACCGTGACACAGTCCACATTCACCCTGACACAATCTCCTATTCACCTGACACAGTCCACATTCACCCTGACACAGTCCACATTCATCCTGACACAGTCTCCCTATTCACCCTGACACAGTCTCCTATTCACCCTGACAGTCTCCCTATTCACCCTGACACAGTCTCCACATTCACCTGACAGTCCCGTATTCACCCTGACACAGTCTCCCTATTCACCCTGAGACAATCTCCTATTCACCCTGACACGGTCTCCTATTCACCCTGACACAGTCTCCATATTCACCCTGACACAGTCTCCACATTCACCTTGACACAGTTCCCTATTCACACTGACACAGTCTCCATATTCACCCTGACACAGTCTCCTATTCACCCTGACACAGTCTCCCTATTCACCCTGATACAGTCTCCCTATTCACCGTGACACAGTCCACATTCACCCTGACACAGTCTCCCTATTCACCGTGACACAGTCCACATTCACCCTGACACAGTCACATCACCCTGACAGTGTCTCCCTATTCACCCTGACACAGTCTCCCTATTCACCCTGACACAGTCTCGCTATTCATCCTGACACAGTCCACATTCACCCTGACACAGTCTCCCTATTCACCCTGACACAGCCTCCCTATTCACCCTGACACAGTCTCCTATTCACCCTGATACAGTCCACATTCACCATGACACAGTCTCCACATTCACCCTGACACAATTTATTTGGTTCTTTCGGTAAAGTCACGTAGAATGAGAATAAAATAATAAATTGATAAAATAAAATAACCCAAAATAATTTTATTTTATTTTATCAAATTATTATTTTATCTCATTCTACGTGACTTTACGAAAGAACCAAAGAAGATAAATCATTGCAGTCAAAAAGCTTTAATCGAAATCTGACACAATCTCCTATCACCCTGACACAGTCTCCCTATTCACCCTGACACAGTCTCCCTATTCACCCTGACACAGTCCACACTCACCCTGACACAGTCTCCCTTCACCCTGACACAGTATCCCTATTCACCCTGACACAGTCTCCCTATTCAACCTGACACAGTCCAAATTCACCCTGACACAGTCTCCACTATTCACCCTGACACAGTCTCACATTCACCCTGACACAGTCTCCCTATTCACCCTGACAGTCTCCCCTATTCACCCTGACACAGTCTCCACATTCACCCTGACACAATCTCCCTATTCACCCTGACACAGTCCACACTCACCCTGACACAGTCTCCCTATTCACCCTGACACAGTCTCCACATTCACCCTGACACAGTCTCCCTATTCACCTGACACAGTCTCCCTATTCACCCTGACACAATCTCCCTATTCACCCTGACACGGTCTCCCTATTCACCCTGACACAGTCTCCACATTCACCTGACACAGTCTCCACATTCACCCTGACACAGTCTCCCTATTCACCCTGACACAGTCTCCACATTCACCCTGACACAGTCTCCCTATTCACCCTGACACAGTCCACATTCACCCTGACACAGTCTCCACATTCACCCTGACACAGTCTCCATTCACCCTGATACAGTCCACATTCACCATGACACAATCTCCACATTCACCCTGACACAGCCTCCCTATTCACCCTGACACAATCCACATTCACCCTGACACAGTCTACTATTCAACCTGACACAGTCTCCCCATTAACCCTGACACAGTCTCCCTATTCACCCTGACACAGTCTCCTATTCACCCTGACACAGTCTCCCTATTCACCCTGACACAGTCTCCACATTCACCCTGACACAGTCTCCCTATTCACCCTGACACAGTCTCCCATTCACCCTGACACAGTCTCCTATTAACCCTGACAGTCTCCCTATTCACCTGACAAGTCTCCCTATTCACCCTGACACAGTCCACTTTCACCCTGACACGTCTCCCCATTCACCCTGAAACAGGCTCCCTATTCACCTGACACAGTCCACATTCACCCTGACACAGTCTCCACATTCACCCTGACACAGTCTCCGCATTCACCTGACACAGTCTCCCTATTCACCTGACACAGTGTCCACATTCACCCTGACAGTCTCCCTATAATCCTGACACAATCTCCCTATTCACCCTGACACAGTCTCCCTTCACCCTGACACAGTCTCCACATTCACCCTGACACAGTCTCCCTATTCACCTGATACAGTCTCCCTATTCACCGTGACCACAGTCACATTCACCCTGACACAGTCTCCCTATTCACCCTGACACAGCCACATTCACCCTGACACAGTCCACATTCATCCTGACACAGTCTCTATTCACCCTGACACAGTCTCCACATTCACCCTGACAGTCTCCCTATTCACCCTGACACAGTCTCCCTATCACCCTGACACAGTCTCCCTATTCACCCTGACACAGTCTCCCTATTCACCCTGACACAGTCTCCCTATTCACCTGACACAGTCTCCCCATTCACCCTGACACAGTTCTCCACATTCATCCTGACGCAGTCTCACATTCACCCTGACAGTCTCCCTATTCACCCTGACACAGTCTCCACATTCACCCTGACACAGTCTCCCTATTCATCCTGACACAGTCTCCCTATTCACCCTGACACAGTCTCCCTATTCACCCTGACACAATCCCTATTCACCCTGACACGGTCTCCCTATTCACCCTGACACAGTCTCCCTATTCACCTGACACAGACTCCCCATCACCCTGACACAGTCTCCCCATTCACCCTGACACAGTCTCCCTATGCACCCTGACACAGTCCCCATTCACCCTGACACAGTCTCCACATTCACCCTGACACAGTCCACATTCACCCTGACACAGTCTCCCATTAACCCTGAAACAGTCTCCCTATTCACCCTGACACAGTCCACATTCACCCTGACACAGTCTCCACATTCACCTGACACAGTCTCCAACATTCACCCTGACACAGTCTCCTTATTCACCTGACACAGTCACATTCATTCACCCTGACACAGTCTCCCTATTCACCCTGACACAGTCTCCACATTCACCCTGACACAGTCTCCCTATTCACTGACACAATCTCCCTATTCACCCTGACACAGTCTCCCTATTCACCCTGACACAGTCTCCACATTCACCCTGACACAGTCTCCCTATTCACCCTGATACAGTCTCCCTATTCACGACACAGTCCACATTCACTCTGACACAATCTCCCTATTCACCCTGACACAGTCCACATTCACCCTGACACAGTCACATTCATCCTGACACAGTCTCCCTATTCACCCTGACAGTCTCCCTATTCACCCTGACACAGTCTCCACATTCACCCTGACAGTCTCCCTATTCACCCTGACACAGTCTCCCTATTCACCCTGACACAATCTCCCTATTCACCCTGACACGGTCTCCCTATTCACCCTGACACAGTCTCCATATTCACCCTGACACAGTCTCCACATTCACCTGACACAGTCTCCCTATTCACCCTGACACAGTCTCCATATTCACCCTGACACAGTCTCCCTATTCACCCTGACACAGTCTCCCTATTCACCCTGATACAGTCTCCCTATTCACCGTGACACAGTCCACATTCACCCTGACACAGTCTCCCTATTCACGTGACACAGTCCACATTCACCCTGACACAGTCTCCACATTCACCCTGACACAGTCCACATTCCCTGACACAGTCCACACCACCCTGACAGTGTCCTCTATTCACCCTGACACAGTCTCCTATTCACCCTGACACAGTCTCGCTATTCACCCTGACACAGTCCACATTCACCCTGACACAGTCTCCCTATTCACCCTGACACAGCCTCCCTATTCACCCTGACACAGTCTCCTTATTCACCCTGATATAGTCCACATTCACCACGACACAGTCTCCACATTCACCCTGACACAATCTTATTTGGTTCTTTCGGTAAAGTCACGTAGAATGAGAATAAAATAATAAATTGATAAAATAAATAACACAATAATATATTTTATTTTATTTATCAATTTATATTTATTCTCATTCTACGTGACTTTACCGAAAGAACCAAAGAAGATGAATCATTGCAGTCACGAAAGCTTTAAATCGAAATCTGACACAATCTCCCTATTCTCCCTGACACAGTCTCCCTATTCACCTGACACAGTCTCCCTATTCACCCTGACACAGTCCACACTCACCCTGACACAGTCTCCCTATCCACCCTGACACAGTATCCCTATTCACCCTGACACAGTCTCCTATTCACCCTGACACAGTCTCCACATTCACCCTGACACAGTCTCCCTATTCACCCTGACAGTCTCCCCTATTCACCCTGACACAGTCTCCACATTCCCTGACACAATCTCCTGTTCACCCTGACACAGTCCACATTCACCCTGACACAGTCCCTATTCACCCTGACAAAGTCTCCCTATTCACCCTGACACAGTCCACACTCACCCGACACAGTCCCCTATTCACCCTGACACAGTCTCCACATTCACCCTGTCACAGTCTACCTATTCACCCTGACACAGTCTCCCTATTCATCCTGACACAATCTCCCTATTCACCCTGACACGGTCTCCTATTCACCCTGGACACAGTCTCCACATTCACCCTGATACAGTCCACATTCACCATGACACAATCTCCACATTCACGTTGACACAGCCTCCCTATTCACCCTGACACAATCCACATTCACCCTGACACAGTCTCCCTATTCACCCTGACACAGTCTCCCTATTCACCCTGACACAGTCCCCTATTCACCCTGACACAGTCTCCACATTCACCCTGACACAGTCTCCCTATTCACCCTGACACAGTCTCCCAATTCACCTGACACAGTATCCTATTCACCCTGACAGTCTCCCTATTCACCCGAAAGTCTCCCTATTCACCCTGACACAGTCCCACATTCACCCTGACACAGTTCCCTATTCACCCTGACACAGCTCCCTATTCACCTCACAGTCCCCATTCACCCTGACACAGTCTCCACATTCACCTGACACAGTCCACATTCACCCTGACACAGTCTCCCTATTCACCCTGACACAGTTCCCAATCACCCTGACACAGTCTCCCTATTCACCCTGACCAGTCCCTATTCACCCGACAAGTCTCCCTATTCACCCTGACACAGTCCACATTCACCCTGACACAGTCTCCCTATTCACCTGACACAGCGCTCCCTATTCACCTCACAGTCTCCCCATTCACCCTGACACAGTCTCCACATTCACCCTGACACAGTCCACATTCACCCTGACACAGTCTCCCATTCACCCTGAAACAGTCCCTATTCACCCTGACACAGTCCACATTCACCCTTGACACAGTCCACATTCATCCTGACACAGTCTCCCTATTCACCCTGACACAGTCTCCACATTCACCTGACAGTCTCCCTATTCACCCTGACACAAGTCTCCCTATTCACCCTGACACAGTCTCCCTATTCACCCTGACACAGTCTCCCTATCACCATGACACAGTCTCCCTATTCACCTGACACAGTCTCCCTATTCACCCTGACACAGTCCACACATTCATCCTGACACAGTCCACATCACCTGACAGTCTCCTATTCACCCTGACACAGTCTCCACATTCACCCTGACACAGTCTCCCTATTCATCCTGACCACAGTCTCCCTATTCACCCTGACACAGTCTCCCCATTCACCATGACACAATCTCCCTATTCACCCTGACACGGTCTCCCTATTCACCCTGACACATCTCCACATTCACCCTGACACAGTCTCCTTATTCACCCTGACACAGTCTCCACATTCACCCTGACACAGTCTCCCTAATCACCCTGACACAGTCTCCTATTCACCCTGACACAGTCTCCCTATTCACCCTGACACAATCTCCCTATTCACCCTGACACGGTCTCCCTATTCACCCTGACACAGTCTCCCTATTCACCCGACACAGACTCCCATTCACCTGACACAGTCTCCCCATTCACCCTGACTCAGTCTCCCTATGCACCCTGACACAGTCTCCCATTCACCCTGACACAGTCTCCACATTCACCCTGACACAGTCCACATTCACCCTGACACAGTCTCCCCATTAACCCTGAAACAGTCTCCCTATTCACCCGACACAGTCCACATTCACCCTGACACAGTCTCCCATTCACCCTGACACAGTCTCCACATTCACCTGACACAGTCTCCTATTCACCTGACACAGTCCACATTCACCCTGACACAGTCTCCCTATTCACCCTGACACAGTCTCCAAAATTCACCCTGACACAGTCCCTATTCACCCTGACACAGTCTCCCTATTCACCCTGACACAGTCTCCCTATTCATCCTGACACAATCTCCCTATTCACCCTGACACAGTCTCCCTATTCACCTGACACAGTCTCCACATTCACCCTGACACAGTCCCTATTCACCCTGATACAGTCTCCCTATTCACCGTGACACAGTCCACATTCACCCTGACACAATCTCCCTATTCACCCTGACACAGTCCACATTCACCCTGACACAGTCCACATTCATCCTGACACAGTCTCCCTATTCACCCTGACAGTCTCCCTATTCACCCTGACACAGTCTCACATTCACCCTGACAGTCTCCCTATTCACCCTGACACAGTCTCCCTATTCACCCTGACACAGTCTCCATATTCACCCTGACACAGTCTCCCTATTCACCCTGACACAGTCTCCCTATTCACCCTGATACAGTCTCCCTATTCACCGTGACACAGTCCACATACACCCTGACACAGTCTCCCTATTCACCGTGACACAGTCCACATTCACCCTGACACAGTCTCCACATTCACCCTGACACAGTCCACATTCACCCTGACACAGTCCACACTCACCCTGACAGTGTCTCCCTATTCACCCTGACACAGTCTCCCTATTCACCCTGACACAGTCTCCCTATTCACCCTGACACAGTCTCGCTATTCACCCTGACACAGTCTCCCTATTCACCCTGACACAGCCTCCCTATTCACCCTGACACAGTCTCCTTATTCACCTGATACAGTCCACATTCACCATGACACAGTCTCCACATTCACCCTGACACAATCTTATTTGGTTCTTTCGGTAAAGTCACGTAGAATGAGAATAAAATAATAAATTGATAAAATAAAATAACACAATAATATATTTTATTTTTATTTATCAATTTATTATTTTATTCTCATTCTACGTGACTTTACCGAAAGAACCAAAGAAGATGAATCATTGCAGTCACGAAAGCTTTAAATCGAAATCTGACACAATCTCCCTATCACCCTGACACAGTCTCCCTATTCACCCTGACACAGTCTCCCTATTCACCCTGACACAGTCCACACTCACCCTGACACAGTCTCCCTATTCACCCTGACACAGTATCCCATTCACCCTGACACAGTCTCCCTATTCAACCTGACACAGTCCAAATTCACCCTGACACAGTCTCCCTATTCACCCTGACACAGTCTCCACATTCACCCTGACACAGTCTCCCTATTCACCCTGACAGTCTCCCCTATTCACCCTGACACAGTCTCCACATTCACCCTGACACAATCTCCCTGTTCACCCTGACACAGTCCACATTCACCTGACACAGTCTCCCTATTCACCCTGACAAAGTCTCCCATTCACCCTGACACAGTCCACACTCACCCTGACACAGTCTCCCTATTCACCCTGACACAGTCTCCACATTCACCCTCACAGTCTCCCTATTCACCCTGACACAGTCTCCCTATTCACCCTGACACAATCTCCCTATTCACCCTGACACGGTCTCCCTATTCACCCTGACACAGTCTACACATTCACCCTGATACAGTCCACATTCACCATGACACAATTCCACATTCACCCTGACACAGCCTCCCTATTCACCCTGACACAATCCACATTCACCCTGACACAGTCTCCCTATTCACCCTGACACAGTCTCCCTATTCACCCTGACACAGTCTCCCTATTCACCCTGACACAGTCTCCACATTCACCCTGACACAGTCTCCCTATTCACCCTGACACAGTCTCCCAATTCAGCCTGACACAGTCTCCCTATTCACCCTGACAGTCTCCCTATTCACCCTGACAAGTCTCCCTATTCACCTGACACAGTCCACATTCACCCTGACACAGTCTCCCTATTCACCCTGACACAGCCTCCCTATTCACCTCACAGTCTCCCCATTCACCCTGACACAGTCTCCACATTCACCCTGACACAGTCCACATTCACCCTGACACAGTCTCCCCATTCACCCTGAAACAGTCTCCCTATTCACCCTGACACAGTCCACATTCACCCTGACACAGTCCACATTCACCCTGACACAGTCTCCACATTCACCCTGACACAGTCTCCACATTCACCCTGACAGTCTCCCTATTCACCCTGACACAGTCTCCCCAATCACCTGACACAGTCTCCACATTCACCCTGACACAGTCCACATTCACCCTGACACAGTCTCCACATTCACCCTGACACAGTCTCCCAATCACCCTGACACAGTCTCCACATTCACCCTGACACAGTCCACATTCACCCTGACACAGTCTCCACATTCACCCTGACACAGTCTCCACATTCACCCTGACACAGTCTCCCTATTCATCCTGACACAGTCTCCCCATTCACCCTGACACAGTCTCCCTATTCACCCTGACACAGTCTCCCCAATCACCCTGACACAGTCTCCACATTCACCCTGACACAGTCTCCACATTCACCCTGACATAGTCTCCCCATTCACCCTGACACAGTCTCCCTATTCACCCTGACACAGTCTCCCTATTCACCCTGACACAGTCTCCCCATTCACCCTGACACAGTCTCCCTATTCACCCTGACACAGTCTCCCCAATCACCCTGACACAGTCTCCACATTCACCCTGACACAGTCTCCCCATTCACCCTGACACAGTTTCCCCAATCACCCTGACAGTCTCCCATTCACCCTGACACAGTCCACATTCACCCTGACACAGTCTCCCTATTCACCCTGACAGTCTCCCTATTCACCCTGACACAGTCTCCACATTCACCCTGACACAGTCCCTATTCACCCTGACACAGTCCACATTCACCCTGACACAGTCTCCCTATTCACCCTGACACAGTCTCCCTATTCACCCTGACACAGTCCACACTCACCCTGACACAGTCTCCCTATTCACCCTGACACAGTCTCCACATTCACCCTGACACAGTCTCCCTATTCACCCTGACACAGTCTCCCTATTCACCCTGACACAATCTCCCTATTCACCCTGACACGGTCTCCCTATTCACCCTGACACAGTCTCCCTATTCACCCTGACACAGTCTCCCTATTCACCCTGACACAGTCTCCCTATTCACCCTGACACAGTCCACATTCACCCTGACACAGTCTCCACATTCACCCTGACACAGTCTCCTTATTCATCCTGATACAGTCCACATTCACCATGACACAATCTCCACATTCACCCTGACACAGCCTCCCTATTCACCCTGACACAATCCACATTACCCTGACACAGTCTCCCTATTCACCCTGACACAGTCTCCCCATTAACCCTGACACAGTCTCCCTATTCACCCTGACACAGTCTCCCTATTCACCCTGACACAGTCTCCCCTATTCACCCTGACACAGTCTCCACATTCACCCTGACACAGTCTCCCTATTCACCCTGACACAGTCTCCCAATTCACCCTGACACAGTTTCCCTATTCACCCCTGACAGCCTCCCTATTCACCCTGACAAGCCTCCCTATTCACCCTGACACAGTCCACATTCACCCTGACACAGTCTCCCTATTCACCCTGACACAGCCTCCCTATTCACCCTCACAGTCTCCCCATTCACCCTGACACACGTCTCCACATTCACCCGACACAGTCCACATTCACCTGACACAGTCTCCCATTCACCCTGACACAGTCTCCACATCACCCTGACACAGTCTCCACATTCACCCTGACAGTCTCCCTATTCACCCTGACACAGTCTCCCCAATCACCCTGACACAGTCTCCACATTCACCCTGACACAGTCCACATTCACCCTGACACAGTCTCACATTCACCCTGACACAGTCTCCCCATTCACCCTGACACAGTCTCCCAATCACCCTGACACAGTCTCCACATTCACCCTGACACAGTCCACATTCCCTGACACAGTCTCCACATTCACCCTGACAGTCTCCACATTCACCCTGACACAGTCTCCCTATTCATCCTGACACAGTCCCCATTCACCCTGACACAGTCTCCCTATTCACTCTGACACAGTCTCCCCAATCACCCTGACACAGTCTCCACATTCACCTGACACAGTCTCACATTCACCCTGACACAGTCTCCCCATTCACCCTGACACAGTCTCCTATTCACCCTGACACAGTCTCCCTATTCACCCTGACACAGTCTCCCCATTCACCCTGACACAGTCTCTATTCACCCTGACACAGTCTCCCCAATCAACCTGACACAGTCTCCACATTCACCTGACACAGTCTCCCTATTCACCCTGACACAGTCTCCCCAATCACCCTGACAGTCTCCCCATTCACCCTGACACAGTCCACATTCACCCTGACACAGTCCACATTCACCCCTGACACAGTCTCCCTATTCACCCTGACAGTCTCCCCATTCACCCTGACACAGTCTCCCTATTCACCCTGACACAGTCTCCCCATTCACCCTGACACAGTCCACATTCACCTGACACAGTCTCCCCATTCACCCTGACACAGTCTCCCTATTCACCCTGACACAGTCTCCCCATTCACCCTGACACAGTCTCCCTATTCACCCTGACACAGTCTCCCCATTCACCATAGCTCCGTGTGCGGGCTCCGTGCTTGAGGCGACGCCTGCGGTACACGGATACACTCCGCCTGGCTGGACCCTGCACCTGCACCCCCTCCCCCTCCTCTCTCCCTCCCCCAGCCCTTAAGGGCGCGCACAGTGGCCGGGGTCCCCGGGGTCTGTGGGTGGGTGGGGGTGGGGTCTGTGGGTGGGTGGGGGTGGGGTCTGTGGGTGGGGTCTGTGGGGGTCTGTGGGTGGGGGTGGGGTCTGTGGGGTCTGTGGGGGGGGTGGGGTCTGTGGGTGTAGGTGGGTGGGGTCTGTGGGTGGGGTCTGTGGGTGGGGGTGGGGTCTGTGGGGTCTGTGGGTGGGGTGGGGGTCTGTGGGTGGAGGTGGGTGGGGGTGCGGTCTGTTGGGGTGGGTGGAGGTGGTGTTGGTGCGTGAGTGTGGGTGGGAGGTGTGAGTGGGGTTGGTGGGTGGCTATCGACAACCTCGTCAACTGTGTGACGAGTCCCCAACGTTCCGTGTCACCCCCGGCTTGCTGCTGCTGCTGTCGAGGCTCCAGGCGGACGCGGCGACTGCCACTCCGAGGGGTTGGTGGGCGCTGTTGGCCACTGTGACCCAGCCACTCACGGCCACTACCAACACCCCAGGGACGGCCACCCGAACCGGCTTGGGCTCTCTTGCTCGAGGTCGACTCAGCCTCAAATGAGTAACCTCGGTGCGGCGTCGTCAACATCGCCACCGGGGGAGACAAAGGCGGTCGGGCGTGGGTGTTGGCCACGCACCCCCCCCCCCCCCGGTACTCGCTAACAGCACTTGCCCCGACAGTCTATCGAGGCTACACGGGGGATCTTTGCCTTTGTCTCGCTCTTATTTTTATCGATCCCGAGTGACGTCACGCCATGCGGATTTATAATGAATGCGTGACGTCATGCGCATAGCCCCCCCCCAACATCCTCGGAGCGGTGGGGCCACAAGCAGCCCCCCCCGCTCTCCCCCTCGTCTAGCCAATCACGAGTCGGGACGCGTTCGGCACTGTACCGGAAGTGCGTACACGTATGGTAAGACGTATAGACTGTAGCATGTAAATATAGACTGTATATACTGTAGCGGTAAATATAGACTGTATATACTGGTAAATACAAAACTATCGGATAGACTGTAGCTGGTAACGGGACTGTATAGACTGTAGCGGGTACACACGGACTGTATAACTGTAGCGAGTACACGTGGACTGTATAGACTGTAGCTGGTACACGTGGACTGTATAGACTACTGTAGCGGGCACACACGGACTGTATATACTGTAGCGGGTACACGTGGACTGTATAGACTGTAGTGGGTACACGTGGACTGTATAGACTGTAGCTGGTACACGTGGACTGTATAGACTGTACAGACTGTAGCTGGTACACATGGACTGTATATACTGTATATACTGTAGCGGGCACACGTGGACTGTATAGACTATATATACAGTAGCTGGTACACATGGGCTGTATATACTGTATATACTGTAGCTGGTAAACACGGACTGTATAGACTATATACTGTAGCTGGTACAACATGGACTGTATATACTGTAGCGGGTACAAACGGACTGTATAGACTGTAGCGGGCACACGTGGACTGTATATACTGTAGCGGGTACACGTGGACTGTATATACTGTAGCTGGCACACGTGTACTGTTCATACTGTAGCGGGCACACACGGACTGTATATACTGTAGCGGGCGCACGTGCACTGTATATACTGTATATACTGTAACGGGCACACAGCACTGATATACTGTGTATACTGTAGCTGGTACACACGGACTGTAATACTGTACATACGGTAGCAGGTATACATGGACTGTATATACTGTAGCGGGCACACGTGTACTGTATATACTGTAGCAGGCACACAGACGGGTATATACTGTAGCTGGTACACAGGACTGTATGTACTGTAGCTGGTACACACGGATTGTATATACTGTAGCGGGCACATGTGTACTGTATAGACTGTATATACGTAGCGGGTGCACACGGACTGCATATACTGTATATACTGTAGATGGTACACACGGACTGTATATACTGTATATACTGTAGATGGTACACACGGACTGTATATACTGTATATACTGTTCCCCGTGAAATCGCAGACAACAGAGGGCACGGGCAGTGAGGGGGGACAGGGCAGCAGTGGGGCGGGGTCAGTGAGGGGCGGGGTCAGTGAGGGGCGGGGTCAGTGAGGGGCGGGTCAGTGAGGGGCGGGGTCAGTGAGGGGCGGGGTCAGTGGGGCGGGGTCAGTGAGGGGCGGGGTCAGTGAGGGGGACAGGGCAGCAGTGGGGGGACAGGGCAGCAGTGAGGGGCGGGGGTCAGTGAGGGGCGGGGTCAGTGAGGGGCGGGGTCAGTGAGGGGCGGGGTCAGTGAGGGGCGGGGTCAGTGAGGGGGACAGGGCAGCAGTGAGGGGGGACAGGCAGCAGTGAGGGGCGGGGTCAGTGGGGGCGGGAGTCAGTGAGGGGCGGGGTCAGTGAGGGGCGGGGTCAGTGAGGGGGACAGGGCAGCAGTGAGGGGCGGGGTCAGTGAGGGGCGGGGTCAGTGAGGGGGGACAGGGCAGCAGTGAGGGGCGGGGTCAGTGAGGGGCGGGGTCAGTGAGGGGACACGGGCAGTGGCGGGACGGGGCAGCTGTGGGGGTCAACGGGGCAGCTGGGGGGGCAGTTGGGGGGGGCAGTGGCGGGACGGGGCAGCTGGGGGGAGGCAGTGAGGGGACGGGGCAGCTGGGGGGGGGCAGTGGGGGGGCACGGGGCAGCTGGGGGGGCAGTGGGGGGGCACGGGGCAGGGGGGGGGCAGTGGGGGCACGGGGCAGTGGGGGGGCAGTGGGGGGGCATGGGGCAGCTGGGGGGGCAGTTGGGGGGGCAGTGGCGGGACGGGGCAGCTGGGGGGAGGCAGGAGGGGACGGGGCAGCTGGGGGGGGGCAGTGGGGGGGCACGGGGCAGCTGGGGGGGCAGTGGGGGGGGCACGCGGGCAGTGGGGGGGGCAGTGGGGCACGGGGCAGCTGGGGGGCAGTGGGGGGGCATGGGGCAGCTGGGGGGGCAGTGGGGGGCACGGGGGCAGCTGGGGGGGCAGTGGGGGGCATGGGGCAGCTGGGGGGCAGTGGGGGGGCACGGGGGCAGCTGGGGGGGCAGTGGGGGGGCACGGGCAGCTGGGGGGGGCAGTGGGGGGCACGGGGCAGCTGGGGGGGCAGTGGGGGGGGCACGGGGCAGCTGGGGGGGGCGTGGGGGGCACGGGGCAGCTGGGGGGAGCAGTGGGGGGGCACGGGGCAGGTGGGGGGCAGTGGGGGGGGACAGGGGCAGCTGGGGGGGGCCGTGGGGGGCACGGGGCAGCTCTGGGACTTCGTGGCGCTGCACGCATGCGCGTCTCCGCGCGTGACCTTGGCGCGAGGGCGAGAAGAAGCGAGAGAGAATTTGCCGCGTGAATCGCAGTCACGAACATCTTCTTTTAGAACCGGATGAGCCATCCGATGAGCTATCAAGCTCCATCTTTTTTTTTAAACAGACGTCCATGAGAAGAGAGACAGTGGGTGAGGAGGAGAGACAGTGGGTGAGGAGAGACAGTGGGTGAGGAGAGAGACAGTGGGTGAGGAGAGACAGAGACAGTGGGGAGGAGAGAGAGACAGTGGGTGAGGAGAGAGAGAGACAGGGCGTGAGGAGAGACAGTGGGTGAGGAGAGAGAGACAGTGGGTGAGGAGAGAGGAGACAGTGGGTGAGGAGAGAGACAGTGGGTGAGGAGAGAGAGAGACAGTGGCGTGAGGAGAGAGAGAGACAGTGGGTGAGGAGACAGTGGGTGAGGAGAGAGACAGTGGATGAGGAGACAGTGGGTGAGGAGAGAGACAGTGGGTGAGGAGACAGTGGCGTGAGGAGAGAGACAGTGGGTGAGGAGAGAGAGAGAGACAGTGGGTGAGGAGACAGTGGGTGAGGAGACAGTGGGTGAGGAGACAGTGGGTGAGGAGAGAGAGAGACAGTGGGTGAGGAGAGAGAGAGGGACAGTGGGTGAGGAGAGAGACAGTGGGTGAGGAGACAGTGGGTGAGGAGAGAGACAGTGGGTGAGGAGAGAGACAGTGGGTGAGGAGAGAGACAGTGGATGAGGAGAGAGAGAGACAGTGGGTGAGGAGAGACAGAGACAGTGGGTGAGGAGAGAGACAGTGGGTGAGGAGACAGTGGGTGAGGAGACAGTGGGTAAGGAGAGAGACAGTGGGTGAGGAGACAGTGGGTGAGGAGAGAGAGAGACAGTGGGTGAGGAGACAGTGGGTGAGGAGACAGTGGGTGAGGAGAGAGACAGTGGGTGAGGAGACAGTGGGTGAGGAGAGAGACAGTGGGTGAGGAGACAGTGGGTGAGGAGAGAGAGAGACAGTGGGTGAGGAGACAGTGGGTGAGGAGACAGTGGGTGAGGAGAGAGACAGTGGATGAGGAGTGACAAGCGCGGTGAATGGTGAGGAGGGAGGACAGCAGGGAAAGGAGACAGGGGTGAGGAGTGGGAGTGAGAGGGGGTGAGTAGTGCGGGGTGAGGAGTCGCCGCGGCTCGTAGGCCACATGGCGCCCCGGCCCGGGGTCGCGGCTCCACAACGCGACCCGCGTGAAGCCGATTCCAGTGAGGTGAGAGCTGTACTCACCCTCACCAGTGTGTACCCTCACCAGTGTGTGTGTGTGTGTACCCTCACCAGTGTGTGTGTACCCTCACCCGTGTGTGTGTACACTCACCCGTGTGTGTGTACACTCACCGTGTGTGTGTGTACGCTCACCAGTGTGTGTGTGTACCCTAACCAGTGTGTGTGTACCCTAACCAGTGTGTGTGTACTCTCACCTGTGTGTGTAGCCTCACCTGTGTGTGTGTGTACCCTCACCCGTGTGTGTGTACTCTCACCTGTGTGTGGTGTGTGTGTACCCTCACCAGTGTGTGTGTACACTCACCTGTGTGTGTACCCTCACCTGTGTGTGTGTACCCTCACCCGTGTGTGTACACTCACTGTGTGTGTGTACACTCACCTGTGTGTGTGTACCCTCACCCGTGTGGTATCCTCACCTGTGTGTGTAGCCTCACCTGTGTGTGTGGTACCCTCCCGTGTGTGTGTACACTCCCGTGTGTGTGTACACTCACCTGTGTGTGTGTACACTCACCTGTGTGTGTGTGTACCCTCACCCGTGTGTGTGTACTCTCACCTGTGTGTGTGTGCCCTCACCCGTGTGTGTGTGTACGCTCACCAGTGTGTGTGTGTACCCTAACCAGTGTGTGTGTACTCTCACCTGTGTGTGTACTCTCACCAGTGTGTGTGCATCCTCACCCGTGTGGTGTACACTCACCTGTGTGTGTGTACCCTCACCTATATGTGTGTACCCACACCTGTGTGTGTGTGCCCTCACTCGTGTGTGTGTGCGCTCACCAGTGTGTGTGCATCCTCACCCGTGTGTGTGTACCCTCACCTGTATATGTGTGTGTACCCTCACCTCTGTGTGTACCCTCACCCGTGTGTGTGTACCCTCACCTGTGTGTGTGTACCCTCACCCGTGTATGTGTGTACCCTCACCAGTGTGTGTACCCTCACCTGTGTGAAGTACCCTCATCCATGTGTGTGTGTACACTCACCTGTGTGTGTACCCTCATCCGTGTGTGTGTGTGTACCCTCACCCGTGTGTGTGTACCCTCACCTGTGTGTGTACGCTCACCAGTGTTGTGTGTACCCTCACCCGTGTGTGTGTACCCTCACCCGTGTGTGTGTACCCTCACCTGTGTATGTGTACCCTCACCTGTGTGTGTACTCTCACCTGTGTGTGTGTACACTCACCTGTGTGTGTACCCTCACCTGTGTGTGTACCCTCACCTGTGTGTGTGTACTCTCACCTGTGTGTGTGTACACTCACCTGTGGTGTGTACCCTCACCTGTGTGTGTACCCTCACCGTGTGTGTACCCTCACCCGTGTGTGTGTACCCTCACCTGTGTGTGTGTACGCTCACACCGTGTGTGGTACACTCACCTGTGTGTGTGTGTGTACCCTCACCCGTGTGTGTGCATCCTCTCACCGTGTGTGTGTGTACTCTCACCTGTGTGTGTGTACCCTCACCAGTGTGTGTGTACCCTCACCCGTGTGTGTGTACACTCACCTGTATGTGTACCCTCACCCGTGTGTGTGTACCCTCACCCGTGTGTGTGTACCCTCACCTGTGTGTGTTGTACCCTCACCCGTGTGTGTGTACACTCACTGTGTGTGTGTACTCTCACCTGTGTGTGTGTACCCTCACCTGTGTGTGTACTCTCACCTGTGTGTGTGTACCCTCACCTGTGTGTGTGTGTACACTCACCTGTGTGTGTACTCTCACCTGTGTGTGTTGTACACTCACCTGTGTGTACTCTCACCTGTGTGTGTGTGTACCCTCACCGTGTGTGTACCCTCACCTGCTCTCCCGTCTCTGCTCCCCTGGCGCAGCTGCGCGCTGCAGCAGCAGAAGCAGCGATGGGCTACACGGACGGCACGGCCACCGTGGTGCTGGGCAACCGCACGCTGCTCTCATGTTCCTGTGCGCGTTCGCCTCGTCACGCTCTGGCAGGAGCTCAGCTTCGGGCCCGTGCCCTCCGCAGGTACGTGGGTCCTACGGGGTGCCACTGTGGGTACGCAGCCGCCTCATGGGTCGTGGGGTGACGGCAGGCATACAGGTGAGCAAGACCCTGTCGCGGTGGTGTCGGTGGTGGTGACCCGAGTCCCTTGTGGTTCAGGCCGGGGTTGGTCCTATACACGACGCCATATTCTCTGTCCATCTACTTCAGCAGAGGTGGAGGGAATTTCAGCAGCATCTCTGCTTTATTGACCTGGTCAAGGCCTATGATGCCATGAATGTGCCAGGGTTCTGGGTTATTCCTCATTAGCTTCGGAGTCCCTGACCCTCTGCTCACAATCCTTAAGGACGTTCGTGACGGTGGGCAGGCCCAGGTAAAGCTGCGTGGCCGGGAGACAAAGCCATTTTCTGTTCACCTTGGGATGGCGATAGGGATGTCCTCTGACCCCTACACTATTTAACATATTTTTGACCACATAGTCCGAGAAGCTTTCCATGCCTGTACCTGTGGAATAACCGACTGTAACAGATACAATGGGAGGCTGATCGATGCCTGGGTGTGGTCAGGGGATGGCTTCCTGTTGGTCAACCATATTATGTATTCTGATGAACTGGTAATACCTGCTAACTCTTAAGAAGGAGTTGGAGCAGCTATTGCCGAACCGTGACCGCGCTACTAAGAGATGGGGCCTTACCGTCAGCCCCACAAAAACTAAGGACCTGCCTGGGTGTTTTACGTCCTTCCCGTTCCCCGCTCCCCCATGAGTGATGGCGCAGTGGTGGACAAGTTTCCATACCCTGAACAGTGTGCGTATGACTGACCTCCGGTTTGGCAGCGGAGATCTCCGAATCAGTCGAACAGCACCATTGTCTCTTCATCAGCTGCCTTACGCCATGTGAAATCAACCTGGCCCACATGCGCAGGTGGTGCGTCTGTCAGTCATCTTAGTCAACCCCTGACACCTGAGTCTGTCACGTGACCTCTTGCCAGCAGCGTGCCTTCGACACTTCATGTGGCCTCAAAAGTGCATCCAGCCTGGTACAAAACGCCATGGTGACGTCACCCGCCACTTGGTGGTGAACGGGGGTTGTTATGTGTGTGTGTGCGTGATGCAGGTATTTTCTGTCGTACCACGGGCCTCTCCTCCTCAAAACCACTGAGTGGTGGTGACCCCGTGGTGGTGATGGTGCTGTGTGTACGGTGCAGGTATTTTGTGTTGTACCACGGCCCTCTGCTGTTTAACTCCACCGAGTGGTGGTAGAAGTGGTGTGACCCTGTAGTGATGGTGCTGTGTGTATGGCGCAGGTATTTTGTGGTTGTACCACGGCCCTCTGCTGTTTAACATCCACCGAGTGGTGGTAGAAGTGGTGTGACCCTGTGGTGATGGTGCTGTGCGTATGATGCAGGTATTTTGTGTTGTACCACAGGCCTCTGCTGTTAACTCCACCGAGTGGTGGTGAAAGTGGTGACCCTGTGGTGATGGTGCTGTGTGTATGTTGCAGGTATTTTGTGTTGTACCACGGCCCTCTGCTGTTTAACTCCACCGAGTGGTGGTAGAAGTGGTGTGACCCTGTAGTGATGTGCTGTGTGTATGGCGCAGGTATTTTGTGTTGTACCACGGCCCTCTGCTGTTTAACTCCACCGAGTGGTGGTAGAAGTGGTGTGACCCTGTGGTGATGGTGCTGTGCGTATGATGCAGGTATTTTGTGTTGTACCACAGGCCTCTGCTGTTTAACTCCACCGAGTGGTGGTGAAAGTGGTGACCCTGTGGTGATGGTGCTGTGTGTATGTTGCAGGTATTTCGTGTCGTACCACGGCCCTCTGCTCTTCAACTCCACCGAGTGTCGGGAGCTCCGCACCGACATGACCGACGTCCGCCTGGGAATGTGAGTTTTCCCTTATCCCTCACTCTCTCACCAGCACCACTGACCAGTATCACCAGCGCAATATCACCAGCGCAACTTACCAGTGACATGCAACCAACGCCACCAGTTCCACTCGCCAGTGCCTCTTACCCGTGTTATTCAACCAGTGCCACTCACAGCGGCACTCACCAGTATCACCAGGGCCACTCACCAGCACCACTTGCAGTGACATGCAACCAGCGTCACTCACCAGCGCCACTTACCAGTATCACCAGTGCCACTCACCAGCTGCCACTCACCACCCTATCACCAGGGCCACTCACCAGCACCACTTACCAGTGGCATGCAACCAGCGTCACTCACCAGCGCCACTTACCAGTATCACCAGTGCCACTCACCAGCGCCACTCACCCCTATCACCAGGGCCACTCACCAGCGCAACTTACCAGTGACATGCAACCAGCGAAACTCACCAGCGCCACTTACCAGTATCACCAGTGCCACTCACCAGTCTCACTCACACCAGCGCTACTCACCAGGATCACCAGTGCCATTTCACCAGCGCCACTTACTAGTGTCATTCAACCAGCGCCACTCACCAGCGCCACACACCAGCACCTTGTTGCCCTTCCCCCGCACCTCCGATTAGCACAGTTGGCTACGTACGGTCTGAAATAAGTTCAACATACATATATACATACATCAACATACAGCACCACTCACCAGCGCTGCACATCAGGGCCACTCAATAGCGCCACTCACTAGCGTGATGGAACGGGTGTGATTGCTGTGGAGGCAGTGAGACCATAGGCACCAGGGAGATGGACGTGATCATGGCCGTGACAGTGTTGAGTGCTGGTGATGATGGTGATGTGGTAATGATGGTGATGCAGTAGTGGTGTCGGTGATATGTTGGTGGTTATGGTTTGGTGGTGATGGTGATGATGGTGGTATGGTTATTGTGTTGTGGTGGTGATGATGGTGAAATGTTGTTGTTGGTAGTGATGGTGGTGATAGTGGTGATGGTGCTAGAGATGGTGGTGGTGATAGTGATGGTGGTGATAGTGGTGATGGCGTAGATAGTGTGGTTGATGGTGGTGTTGGAGTAATGGTGGTGTGGGAGTGATGGTAGTGATGGTGATTTAGCGATGGTGGTGTTGGGGTGACAGTAGTGATGCTGATGGTGGTGATAGTGTTGTTGGTGGTGGATGATGATGATGGTGGTGGCGTTGGTGGTGGTGGTGTTGGTCACGGGGTTGATGTGTTGCGTCCAGGTTTCGTGAGTCCGATGTCTTTGATCGCTGGCGGCGCCTCCAGGTGTGCGACTGGGCACATAACCGCTCCGAGTCCGACCTGCTCAGGTGCGTGCACGCGTCTGCGTACACTTGCCCTGTGGGTGTGCCCTGCGCTACGAACCCGACGACCCAAGTTAAACTTCCGATGACAGCCAAACTATTCACGGACATCTGAATTGAGCCTGTGCCTTCCCTAGGTCGACTCGAGCCAAAGTGAGTTCTCAGAAATGCCGTGTAACGTGAGCCCAGGAAGTGGCACACACAAAACCTGCTGCTCGTATAACAGGCGGCTGCTTGCCTGCGGCAATCCACCGCACAGGGCCGCGAGGTTGAAAAAACCGTCTCGTGTTGTAGCCCTGTGCCCCCTCCCCCCTGTCTCCCCATGCCCCCTCCCCCCGTGTCTTCTCGTGTCTTCTGCCCTGTGCGGCTCCAGTGCAACTCCCCCCGTGTGCCCCCGTCTCTCCCCCCCCGCGTTGTCCCCGGCGCCGCGCCGCCGCCGCCGCCGCAGGCTGCAGCTGTCGCGGTGCTGCAATGCGCCGGGGCTGCTGGTGGCGTCTCAGCGGACTGTGGCGCTGGGGAGCCGCCTGCGCTATGAGGGCGAGGAGAAGCGGACGCTGCAGGGTCGGCCAGGAGCTGTTCAACATGCTGCCTCCGGTGAGCGCCACGCTGCGCGTCGACCGGCGGCTGCGTCACCGGCGGCGCCGACTTGATGAGTTTACCCGCCCGGCGCCCCGCTCGTCGTCGTGAGCGTCGCTCCCCTCGCCCTCCGCTGCTGTTGGAGGGCGACCGCCTCCAACTGCCCAGCCGCAGAAATGACCAGATCATCAGCATACGTAACTTGCTTGACCAATGGGAAGCTAACCGTTTACTGCACCTGGGCATCGATCAGCCTCTCACTGTATCAGGACCAGATGGAAATTCAATTTGGTTAACTAACATCACGCGAACGCGCGCACGGCTGTGCGTGTAACAATGACCTTGCCATGACGCTGGCGCTGTGCAGGAGATGCCGTACGGCCGGCAGCAGTTCCGCACGTGCTCTGTGGTGGGGAACGGCGGCATCCTCACGGGCAGCGGCTGCGGGCACCACATCGACAGCGCTGACTTCGTGTTCCGGTAAACTCGCCCGCACACACTTGCGGTACAGTGATGTGCAACTCGTGTGGGGTGCCTTGGTGGCTAGGAGATGTTAACATCTCTCGCCTGGTATGCAGGAGGGTCATGGGTTCGATCCCTACCCTGACGCCTGCTATATATTTGGAGTTTTGCGTGTCTCTTTCATCATCATCATCACGGTGGCTAGGAGATGTTAACTACCTCGCCTGGTATACAGGAGGTAATGGGTTCGATTCCCTACCCTGGAAGCCTGCTGTATATTTGGAGTTTGCGTGTCTCTTTCATCATCATCATCACGGTGGCTAGAGATGTTAACTACCTCGCCTGGTATAACAGGAGGTCGTGGTTTGATCCCTATCCTGACGCCTGCTGTATATTTGGAGTTTGCGTGTGTTTTCTCCCCGTGGATGCATGGATTTTTCTCTGGGTCATCCAGTTTCCCCCCCCCCCCCCCCCCTTCACATTTAGAATCAACATCACGCCTTAAGAGTATTTTGGCTGCTATAAATGTCCACGTGATGATAAGCCACTTCGTTGAGCTATCATTGTGGCTGGATCGCTTCTGAAAAAGAGCTACATAGCTCATTGGTCCTTACCTGGTGAAATAAAAAATATTTTTTAATAGTTTAGTTGAGTGCGGTGTCCCCTCGCCGCTCACAAGGTCCGGTAACGAGCACACGCCTCGCGCTTCGGCCGGCAAGATCATGTGAGGGTGACGATGGCCTCGCACGGCCAGTGAAGAGAGAGACGGTTTAGAGGTTCAACCAAAACACTGCCCCGCTCGTCACTAACAACGTACGCACGCACGCACGTTGAACCCCCCTTTCGCTCCGTACGTGGTCAACCGTGCTAATCGGTGGTGCGGGGGATGGACAACAAACGAAAGACAAAAAGCAGTTCTAAAGAAATGAGTTTGTCAGTCTCGATGATTTAAAAGCACACACCTCCCGGTGGCTTCCTCATATCGTGTGCAGCCGTCAGAGGGAAAACACACAACAGACGACGTTTCGGGCAAAGGGCCTTGTTCACAGCACGTACATAGAGGCCAAAAGAAAGAAAGAGTAGATAAGAGTTGGAGACTTTACACCATGGGGCCGGATGAGAATTACTTTTTTTTGTTTTAAATGTTTCCTGATGACACCAGTTTCTAAACAGGCACATGAACAATTATCTCATTAGAAAATCAACCCCCCGCCTCCCCCCGAATCTGAGATTGGGGTGAGGAGGAGTGAGGTGAGGAGGGGGGTGAGGAGTAGAAGGGGATTCTGGTGAGAGAGTGGGGTGAGGAGGAGTGAGGTGAGGAGGGGGGGTCCCTGTGTGAGCTCTCCTTGTGCCCGCAGGTGCAACCTGCCGCCCCTGCAGGAGGAGTTCACTCAAGACGTGGGCTCCAGAACCGACCTGGTCACGATCAACCCCCAGCATCATCAGCGATAGGTGAGCAGGTGGTGAGCGAACGGTGCGGGTGGTAAGCGACCAGGGCGGGTGGTGAGTGAGCGCGGTGGGTGGTGAGCGAGCGGTGTGGGTGGTGAGCGAGTGGGGCGGGGTGGTGAGCGAGCGGGGTGGGTGGTGAGCGGCCGGGTGCGAGTGGTGAGCGGCCGGTGCGGGTGGTGAGTGCGCAGGTTTGAGCGCCTGGAGAGGAGGCGGCGGCCGTTTGCGGAGGCGCTGGAGGTGTACGGGAACGCGTCGCTCGTGCTGCCCGCGTTCTACGTGGGGCGCAACACCGAGCTCGCGCTGCGCGTATGCGCTACACGGTGCGCCGCCACACCACACCACCACCACCCACTCACCCACCACCACCACCACCACCACCACCCACTCACCCCACCACCACCACCACCGCCACCCACTCACCCACCACCACCACCACCACCACCCACTCACCCCACCACCACCACCACCGCCACCCACTCACCCCATCGCCACCCCCGCTCGGTGTCTCCGTCGCGTGCGCCCGCGCGGTGGTGTAACACGCCGCCGCCCCCGCTCCCCCGCGCCAGATGGAGGACCTGGGCCTGCCGCGGCCCGTGCTCTTCTTCCACCCGGCGTACCTGGCGAGCTGTGGGCGCCCTTCTGGCGCGCCCGCGGGGTCCACGCGCGCCGCCTCTCCAGCGGCCTCATGGTGGCGAGCGCGGCGCTGGAGCTGTGCCGCGAGGTGCACGCCTACGGCTTCTGGCCCTTCGGCGTGGGCTCGCGCGGCGACTCGCTGGCGCACCACTACTACGACGACGCCAAGCCGCGGCCCGGCTTCCACGCCATGCCCAGCCGAGACGGTGCACCTCATGCACCTGCACGCCCGCGGCACGCTGCATCTGCACACGGAGCCCTGCCCCGCCCGCTGAGACGCACGAGCGCTTGCGTACGCTCGCGCGCGTGCGTACGCTCGCGCGCTTGCGTACGCTCGCGCTCGCGAAGGCAAAACGCAAGGGGGGGGACTCGTGCACCCCTGCCACACTTGGCGCTTCGCTGGACTCTTGATTTACGATTCTCGCGACGTCGCGGGGATGCGAGGAGGAGGAGGAGGAGAAGTACTGCTGCTGCCGCTTTACACGACTATGCAAGCGCTCTGGGGCGTGCGGGCGCAGTGCCCGTGTCAGCGTCCGGTGTCCCCCCGTCTCCTCCCCCGTGTGTCCCGTGCTGCATCTCGCCACGTGTCCGGCTTGCCTCCCGTGTCTTGTCACGTGCTTAGGGTTGCCGCCTGTCCACGTTAGACCCGGTATAGTCCGGAGAACTTGCATCTGTGTTGGGGTGCCAGGATTTGATTGGTATCGAGATCTGGTTACCGGTTTTTGTGCTGAAATTCATCACAGAGGACCGCTGCACAGTTTTGATAACAGATACTCATGGATGAATCCACCTGGGTTTTTTGTCTGCAGTGGACAGAGGCGGTGACCCTACCATACATGCTGCTACGTATGTTGAACTCCTTTCTGCACCGGTACGTAGCCAACGGTGCTCTTCGGAGGTGCAACGGTCCCCAGGCGTTTGCCCCGTCGCTGTATGTTGCGACGGGGCAAACGCGTGTCCCCGGTGACGCGGCGGTACAGCACGTGCCGCTACCGTGGCGCAACGGTGAGCGGCGCGCTTGGACCTGCATGCAATCCAGAGGTTGCCCGGCATGGCAGTTTAAAAAAAAAAACGAATGGAGCAAGTTTCTGAAATCCCCCCCGGCGCCCACCCACCCTGTCCAGACAGCAGTGTAAATGGTTGTTTGGCAGCTGGCATGTGGAGGGGCAATGCGTGGGTTACGGCTTCCTCTTCCGACGCAGCCTGGGCGACGGGGTAGAGTCGACAAGGTAGCCTCTGGAGTTGCCTCTAGCGGTGGCTCGGAGCAGCTCGTGGGTTAAGAGTTGAGCCCATGGGACACGTGAGGATTGGAGTTAGTGATGATTGTGGTTCATAGTAATAATAACCGTGTCAACTTGTCACGCACCCGACCCACAATATCTGTTGTCGGAGAGAACCACAGCCTTGCGAGAAGGCAAGCAGCCAGGTGATGAGCCAAGCTAATGTTGCCCTCCGCATGTCAAGGTTTTAATCGGCCCAATTAATGACTGTTTACATGTGGGAGGAAACTGGGAGGACCCCAGAGAAAAAACCCACGCGTGCGAGGGGGCAACACTCGATTCCGTGCATACGGCTGTGAGGGAAATTATTACACGTTTTGTCGTACCGCATTTCCGGTGACCCAGGGACATGGCTTCCTCCTCGACTCCCACTGGAGTTTCACAACATTCGTGCGATCCGCCGACCCCTTGCTGCCTCCACATTGCTTGTCTTTACAGGCCATGTGCGTGGCCAGCAGCCTCCGCTGCTGAATCGTGGTGCCAATCGTGATTGACGACTCCCATCGTGGACGACGATCGTGGTTGACGATGATGATCGTGGTTCACAACGACGATCGGTGGTTGACAATCGTGGTTGATGACGATCGTGCTTAACGATGATCGTGCTTAACGATGATCGTGGTTGACGACGACAATCGTGGTTGACGACGACGATCGTGGTTGACGACGATGATCGTGGTTCACGACGATGATCGTGGTTGACGACGACGATCGTGGTTGACAATCGTGGTTGACGACGATCGTGCTTAACGATGATCGTGCTTAACGACGATCGTGGTTGACGGCGACGATCCTGGTTGACGACGATGATAGTGGTTCACGATGATGGTGGTTGTGGTTGACGACGATCGTGGTCGTGGTTGACGACGGCGATCGTGGTTGACGACGACGATCGTGGTTGACAATCGTGGTTGCTGACGATCGTGCTTAACGATGATCGTGCTTAACGATGATCGTGGTTGACGGCGACGATTCCTGGTTGACGACGATGATAGTGGTTCACGATGATGGTGGTTGTGGTTCACGATGATGATGGTTGTGGTTGACGACGATCGTGGTCGTGGTTGACGACGATAATCGTGGTTCACGACAATCGTGGTTGACGACGATGATCGTGGTTGACGATGATGATCGTGGTTCACGATGATCGCGGTTGCATGAGAAGCCGTTCCGCTGTGCCGTGCGGCGTGTCAAATTTGCACTCGGCGTAGCTGACACTGTACAGCAACTTATTGTGTTTATATAACAGAGAATATTCGTTAGGATGCCGCGCGTGGTTATTTATGCTGTATGTCTATCGTTCGCCTTGTCCCGTCTCGTCCCCGTCTCGTCCCCGTCTCGTCCCCATCTCGTCCCGCCACGTGTGGAGCTCCGTGGGGAGAGGCGAACGCGTCGCTCCCCGTGCGCGTGTCGCACTGTGGGGGGAACACGCGAGTCATAAAACGTGTCACGAATTAGCGTCATTGCCGGTGTGTCATGTCTCCCACGCTGTGTATGGGTGTGTACAGTGAGGGAAAAAAGTATTTGATCCCCTGCTGATTTTGTACGTTTGCCCACTGACAAAGAAATGATCAGTCTATAATTTTAATGGTAGGTTTATTTGAACATTGAGAGACAGAATAACAACAAAAAATCCAGAAAAACGCATGTCAAAAATGTTATAAATTGATTTGCATTTTAATGAGGGAAATAAGTATTTGACCCCCTCTCAATCAGAAAGATTTCTGGCTCCCAGGTGTCTTTTATACAGGTAATGAGCTGAGATTAGGAGCACACTCTTAAAGGGAGTGCTCCTAATCTCAGCTTGTTACCTGTATAAAAGACACCTGTCCACAGAAGCAATCAATCAATCAGATTCCAACTCTCCACCATGGCCAAGACCAAAGAGCTCTCCAAGGATGTCAGGGACAGGATTGTAGACCTACACAGGGCTGGAATGGGCTACAAGATCATTGCCAATCAGCTTGGTGAGAAGGTGACAACAGTTGGTGCGATTATTCGCAAATGGAAGAAACACAAAAAAACTGTCAATCTCCCTCGGCCTGGGGCCCCATGCAAGATCTCACCTCGTGGAGTTGCAATGATCATGAGAACGGTGAGGAATCAGCCCAGAACTACACGGGAGGACCTTGTCAATGATCTCAAGGCAGCTGGGACCATAGTCACCAAGAAAACAATTAGTAACACACTACGCCGTGAAGGACTGAAATCCTGCAGCGCCCGCAAGGTCCCCCCTACTCAAGAAAGCACATACATGCCCGTCTGAAGTTTGCAAATGAACATCTGAATGATTCAGAGGACAACTGGGTGAAAGTGTTGTGGTCAGATGAGACCAAAATGGAGCTCTTTGGCATCAACTCAACTCGCCGTGTTTGGAGGTGGAGGAATGCTGCCTATGACGCCAAGAACACCATCCCCACTTTCAAACATGGAGGTGGAAAACATGCTTTGGGGGTGTTTTTTCTGCTAAGGGGACAGGACAACTTCACCGCATCAAAGGGACGATAGACGGGGCCATGTACCATCAAATCTTGGGTGAGAACCTCCTTCCCTCAGCCAGGGAATTGAAAATGGGTTGTGGATGGGTATTCCAGCATGACAATGACCCAAAACACACGGCCAAGGCAACAAAGGAGTGGCTCAAGAAGAAGCACATTAAGGTCCTGGAGTGGCCTAGCCAGTCTCCAGACCTTAACCCCATAGAAAATCTGTGGAGGAAGCTGAAGGTTCGAGTTGCCAAACGTCAGCCTCGAAACCTTAATGACTTGGAGAAGATCTGCAAAGAGGAGTGGGACAAAATCCCTCCTGAGATGTGTGTAAACCTGGTGGCCAACTACAAGAAACGTCTGACCTCTGTGATTGCCAACAAGGGTTTTGCCACCAAGTACTAAGTCATGTTTTGCAGAGGGGTCAAATACTTATTTCCCTCGTTAAAATGCAAATCAATTTATAACATTTTTGACATGCGTTTTTCTGGATTTTTTGTTGTTATTCTGTCTCTCACTGTTCAAATAAACCTACCATTAAAATTATAGACTGGTCATTTCTTTGTCAGTGGGCAAACGTACAAAATCAGTTGGGGATCAAATACTTTTTTCCCTTACTCTAGGTGTATGGGTGAGCGTGTGTATGGGTTTGCAGATTTGCTGAGCATTTCTGAGGTCCTGGGGAGGGGAAATCCCTCAGCCAGAAAACAACGTGGCACACAGTGGGGATGACCCTGCTGAGGCTGCAGTGCCTCAAATATTGCAAGAAGTCACCCCTGTGAGTGGCTGGCTGAGGTGCCATCTGTTGAGGAAGTACTGAAGGCGATCCGGAGTCTGAAACCAGGAAAGGCACCGGGGTAGAGATGATTCTCCCAAGCTACCTGGTCTGTCGCTCTGCACTAAGCTTCAGGTCTTCTCGGCCACGGTCATTCCCTCCCTTCTCTACGCTTGCGAAACGTGGACCCCCCCTAATGAAACATCTTCGCCGGTTAGAAACATTTAGGCTAGCCTGCCTACGATCCATTCTGGGTTTAACCAGACTGGATTGTGTGAGGAGCTCACAAATCTTTGAAAGATCTGGGCAAGGCCCCATCGGTGAGCTCCTCCGGCAGGCAAGGCTGCGTTAGCTGGGTCATGTAGCCCGTATGTTTAGCCACCGCATGCCGAAACAGCTTTTGTTCGGCCGGATCGAGGGGGCTAAATGGGCGCGGTACGGGCTAGAGAAGAGATGGCGTGATGTGGTACAGGAGGACGTGGAGCTGAGTGGACTTGCCGATGACTGGTACCAGCAGTGTCAAGATCGGCCTCTGTGGAGGAGGCTCGTGAATGACTCTACTGGGCAGTTGGAGGCAGTCGCCCTCCAACAACGGAGGGCGGAGGAGCGACGCTCACAACAACGAGCGGAGCGCCGGTGGCTAAAGCACAGCAGGTTGGCACAGTAGGGTAGCACAGGTGGTGCATCAGCCAGTCATCTCAGTCATCTTAGTCGACCCGTGGCACTTGGGTCTGCCCCGTGACCTGCTAGCGGGCGTTCGACACTTCACGTGGCCTCAAGGTGCACATGGCCTGGCACAAGCGTCGTGGTGACGTCACCGCCACTTAGTGGCGAATGGCGGTTGTTGTTGTAGGTGTATGGATGAGCATGTGTATGGGTGAGTGGGTAGGTGTATGGGTGAGTTGGTAGGTGTATGGGTGAGTGTGTAGGTGTATAGGTGAGCGTGTGTATGGGTGAGTGGGGTAGGTGTATGGGTGCGTGTGTAGGTGTATGGGTGAGTGGGGTGTGTGTATGGGTGAGTGGGGTAGGTGTATGGGTGAGTGGGTAGGTGTATGGGTGAGTGGGTAGGTGTGTAGGTGTATTGGTGAGTGGGGTAGGTGTATCGGTGAGTGGGGGTAGGTGTATGGGTGAGTGGGGTAGGTGTATGGGTGAGTGGGGTAGGTGTATGGGTGAGTGGGGTAGGTGTATGGGTGAGTGGGGTAGGTGTATGGGTGGGTGTGTAGGTGTATGGGTAAGTGGGGTAGGTGTATGGGTGAGTGGGGTGTGTGTGTATGGGTGAGTGGGTAGGTGTATGGGTGAGTGGGTAGGTGTATGGGTGAGTGGGGTAGGTGTATGGTGAGTGGGGTAGGTGTATGGGTGAGTGGGGTGTGTGTATGGGTGAGTGGGTAGGTGTATGGCTGAGTGGGTAGGTGTATGGGTGGGTGTGTAGGTGTATGGGTGAGTGTGGTAGGTGTATGGGTGAGTGGGGTAGGTTTATCGGTGAGTGGGGTAGGTGTATAGGTGAGTGGGGTAGGTGTATGGGTGAGTGGGGTAGGTGTATGGGTGAGTGGGGTAGGTGTATGGGTGAGTGGGGTAGGTGTATGGGTGGGTGTGTAGGTGTATGGGTAAGTGGGGTAGGTGTATGGGTGAGTGGGGTAGGTGTATGGGTGGGTGTGTAGGTGTATGGGTGAGTGGGGTAGGTGTATGGGTGGGTGTGTAGGTGTATGGGTGAGTGGGGTAGGTATATGGGTGAGTGGGTAGGTGTATGGGAGAGTGGGGTAGGTGTTTGGTGAGTGGGGTAGGTGTATGGGTGAGTGGGGTAGGTGTATGGGTGAGTGGGGGTAGCTGTATGGGTGAGTGGGGTAGGTGTATGGGAGAGTGGGGTAGGTGTATGGGTGGGTGTGTAGGTGTATGGGTGAGTGTGTAGGTTGTATGGGTGGGTGTGTAGGTGTATGGGTGTGTAGGTGTATGGGTGAGTGTGTAGGTGTATGGGTGAGTGTGTAGGTGTATGGGTGAGTGTGTAGGTGTATGGGTGAGTGTGTAGGTGTTATGGGTGAGTGGGGTAGGTGTATGGGTGGGTGTGTAGGTGTATGGGTGGGTGGGTAGGTGTATGGGTGAGTGTGTAGGTGTATGGGTGAGTGGGGTAGGTGTATGGGTGAGTGTGTAGGTGTATGGGTGAGTGTGTAGGTGTATGGGTGAGTGTGTAGGTGTATGGGTGAGTGGGGTAGGTGTATGGGGTAGGTGTATGGGTGGGTGTGTAGGTGTATGGGTGTGTAGGTGTATGGGTGAGTGTGTAGGTGTATGGGTGGGTGTGTAGGTGGGTGTGTAGGTGTATGGGTGTGTAGGTGTATGGGTGAGTGTGTAGGTGTATGGGTGAGTGGGGTAGGTGTATGGGTGAGTGTGTAGGTGTATGGGTGAGTGTGTAGGTGTATGGGTGAGTGTGTAGGTGTATGGGTTGAGTGTGTAGGTGTATGGGTGAGTGTGTAGGTGTATGGGTGAGTGTGTAGGTGTATGGGTGAGTGTGTAGGTGTATGGGTGAGTGTGTAGGTGTATGGGTGTGTAGGTGTATGGGTGAGTGTGTAGGTGTATGGGTGGGTGTGTAGGTGTATGGGTGGGTGTGTAGGTGTATGGGTGAGTGTGTAGGTGTATGGGTGAGTGTGTAGGTGTATGGGTGAGTGTGTAGGTGTATGGGTGAGTGTGTAGGTGTATGGGTGAGTGTGTAGGTGTATGGGTGAGTGTGTAGGTGTATGGGTGAGTGTGTAGGTGTATGGGTGAGTGTGTAGGTGTATGGGTGTGTAGGTGTATGGGTGTGTAGGTGTATGGGTGAGTGTGTAGGTGTATGGGTGAGTGTGTAGGTGTATGGGTGAGTGTGTAGGTGTATGGGTGAGTGTGTAGGTGTATGGGTGTGTAGGTGTATGGGTGAGTGTGTAGGTGTATGGGTGAGTGTGTAGGTGTATGGGTGAGTGTGTAGGTGTATGGGTGAGTGTGTAGGTGTATGGGTGAGTGTGTAGGTGTATGGGTGTGTGTGTAGGTGTATGGGTGAGTGTGTAGGTGTATGGGTGAGTGTGTAGGTGTTATGGTTGAGTGAGACGGTTCGAGTTGGACCCAACAGGTCACGCGAGACGGTCACAGTTGCTGGTCTACAGTTGGCACCCCGGGCACGCCATGAAGTCCTCACTGCTCCTGCTGCTGCTGCTCCTCACGGCGACGGCGGCAGAACGCGCCCGCACCAGGTGCCCTCACCAGCTCACCTCCACTCACCTCCACTCACCACGCTCATCTCCACTCACCTCCACTCACCACGCTCACCTCCACTCACCCCGCTCACCTCCACTCACCTACACTCACCTCCACTCACCCCACTCACCTCCACTCACCCCGCTCACCTCCACTCACCTACACTCACCCCGCTCACCTCCACTCACCTACACTCACCCCACTCACCTCCACTCACCTCCACTCACCCCACTCACCTCCACTCACCTCCACTCACCAGCTCACCTCCACTCACCTCCACTCACCCCACTCACCTCCACTCACCCCGCTCACCTCCACTCACCTACACTCACCAGCTCACCTCCACTCACCTCCACTCACCCCACTCACCTACACTCACCACGCTCACCTCCACTCACCTACACTCACCCCACTCACCTACACTCACCAGCTCACCTCCACTCACCTCCACTCACTCCGCTCACCTACACTCACCACGCTCACCTCCACTCACCCCGCTCACCTCCACTCACTCCGCTCACCTACACTCACCACGCTCACCTCCACTCACCCACTCACCCCGACTCAGGAGGGTTGTACGAGACTATTTTTTTTGGGGGGGGGGGGCAGTGGCTGGCCCCATGGCTCGGGGTGCAAGGGCAATCTGAGTCGCTCGTGGACCCCCCTTAGGTGGCACCTGGAAACGGTCAACAGAACCCCCCCCCCCAGCAGCACCCGGGGGGAGACAGCCGGGCGCGTGGGGCGAGCCAAGCGGCGGCAGCGCTGTCTGGCATCGGGGCTCTCGACAACGGCACTTCGCACGTGCAGGGGAACTGTGCATTGGCTAGGGGGGTATGGGTGTGTGTGGGTGTGTGTAGGGGTGTGTGTGCGTGTGTGTAGGTGTGTGTAGGGGTGCGTGTGTGTAGGGGTGTGTGTGTGTGTGGGTGCGTGTGTGTGTCGGGGTGTGTGTGTGTGTAGGGGTGCGTGTGTGTATGGGTGCGTGTGGGTGTGTGTGTAGGGGTGCGTGTGTAGGGGTGCGTGTGTGTGGGGGTGCGTGTGTAGGGGTGTGTGTGTGTAGGGGTGTGTGTGTGTCGACTCAGACTCAAATGAGTACCTGGTGCGGTGTGTAAACATTGCCACTAGGGAGACAAAGGCGGTCGGGCGTGGTGCTGGCCACCCACCCCCTCGTGTACCGTTCCGGCCTTCATAGGTGCTCGCTAACAGCACTTGCCCCTACAGTCTGTTAAGGCTATACGGGGGATCTTTGTCTTTATCTTTGTGTGTGTAGGGGTGCGTGTGTGCGGGGAGCGGTAGTGTAGTGGTTAGTGCGCTGCGCTACGAACCTGGCGACACGGGGTTCGATTCCCGCACACGGCCAACACCAGTGACGGTTATCTGAACCGGTCCTGGGCCCTCCCCTAGGTCGACTCAGCCGCAAATGAGTACCTGGTGCGATGTGTAAACATCGTCACTAGGGAGACAGTCCAGGCCTCCGTAGCCGCTACTCGCCCCCAATTTGTATGGATAACCAGCAGCAGATGAATGTGTCATTTTACACGTGTCCACTGAATTGCCTCTTATTAAGGCTGTACTGTGGGGTGTGTGGTCTTTGTCTCTCGCAGCCTGCACGGCAACTGGCTGCTACTGCGCATGAGCGCACGGAACGACCAGCGGCCCTACCTCACCGACAGTACGACTGCATCGCGCACGCTCAACATACATTGTGACGTCACGCACCTGGGGGGGGTTTGAGAAATGTGACGTCACGTAAAAATGCGCAACTTTAAATAAATATAGAATTGTTATAACAACACTAATTGTTATAACAACACTCCTACAACATTAGAGTGTAGCTCCACATTAAATACGCACTACAATGACAATTGTTTAAAGCGATTTGAAGCATGTTTTATTTTCAAAATGGAAATATGGTTTGGGGGGGGGGGGGGCAGAGCTTTGTGACGTAATATTTGAGGGGGGGTCTGACTCACTCTCACTCACTCTCCCCTATCTCTCACTCTCACTCACATTCTCCCCCTCTCTCTCTTTCACTCTCACTCACTCTCTCTCACTCTCCCCTCTCACTCTCACTCACTCACCCCTCTCACTCACTCCCCCCTCTCTCTCACTCACCCCTCTCACTCACTCTCCCCGCTCACTCACTCACTCGCTCCTCTCCCTCACTCTCCCCTCTCACTCACTCACCCCTCTCACTCACTCCTCTCTCTCACTCACTCTCCCCTCTCACTCACTCTCTCCTCTCTCACTCTCCCCTCTCTCTCACTCCCCCCTCTCTCACTTACTCTCACTCTCCCCTCTCACTCACTCACTCTCCCCTCTCTCTCACTCACTCTCCCCTCTCTCTCACTCACTCTCCCCTCTCTCTCACTCACTCTCCCCTCTCACTCTCCCCTCTCTCTCACTCTCCCCTCTCTCTCACTCACTCTCCCCCCCTCTCTCTTTCACTTTCACTCTCCCCTCTCACTCTCTCTCTCCCCTCTCTCTCACTCACTCTCCCCTCTCTCTCACTCACTCATCCCTCTCTCTCACTCACTCTCCCCTCTCACTCACTCACTCACCCCTCTCTCTCTCCCCTCTCGCTCACTCTCCCCTCTCTCTCACTCTCCCCTCTCTCTCACTCACTCACCCCTCTCTCTCTCCCCTCTCGCTCACTCTCCCCTCTCTCTCACTCTCCCCTCTCTCTCACTCACTCTCCCCGCCCTCACTCTCTCACCCTCCCCTCCCTCTCACCCTCCCCTCCCTCTCACTCTCCCCTCTCACTCACTCTCCCCTCTCTCTCACTCTCCCCTCTCACTCATTCTCCCCTCTCTCTCACTCCACTCTTCCCTCTCTCTCACTCACTCTCCCCTCTCTCACTCTCTCACCCTCCCCACCCTCTCACTCTCCCCTCTCACTCACTCACTCTCACTCACTCTCCCCTCTCTCACTCTCTCACCCTCCCCTCTCTCTCTCACTCTCCCCTCTCACTCTCTCTCACTCACTCTCCCCTCTCTCTCACTCACTCTTCCCTCTCACTCACTCACTCTCCCCTCTCTCTCACTCACTCTCCCCTCTCTCACTCACTCTCCCCTCTCTCTCTCTCACTTACTCTCCCCTCTCACTCACTCCCCCTCTCTCTTCACTCACTCACCCCTCTCTCTCACTCACTCTAACCTCTCACTCACTCACTCGCTCCTCTCTCTCTCCCCTCTCTCACTCACTCTCCCCTCTCACTCACTCACTCACCCCTCTCTCTCACTCACTCACCCCTCTCTCTCACTCACTCACCCCTCTCTCTCACTCACTCTCCCCTCTCACTCACTCACTCACCCCTCTCTCTCTCACTCTCTCGCTCACTCTCTCCCTCTCTCTCACTCACTCTCCCCTCTCACTCTCCCCTCTCTCTCACTCTCCCCTCTCTCTCGCTCTCGCTCTCTCTCTCTCTCTCTCGAGCGTGCTCGGAGGAGGTCGCATCCAAGTGGAGCTCCGAGCTGCACACCTGGAACAATGGAGGCCTGATTTTTCCATCAAATTAGGCCAGGCCTGAGAGAGGTTACAATGGGGAGATTAAACAACACTCTTTCCCCACGTTTTGTAAATGTTTATTCCTTTTGATTTCATTTTATTTTGCTCACTGAGTCGTCCCGAAAAGTTTATTTCGAGCGGCTCGTGAGCTGGACGGAGAACGGAAGCAAAAGAAACAACAACAGCGAGCCTGTGCGCAGGTGTGCTGCTGCTGCCGACCACCACCACCACCATGGCGCAGCGCACCGCGCTGGAGGCTCTCACGAGGAGGAACGGGCTCGCCGTCTATCCGCCGGCGGAGGTCGCCGTCGACGCCGTCGCCGCCGCGGTGGCCGCGCGCGTCGGCTACGCCGGCGTCGTCGCGGCCCAGCGGCAGAGCGGCGGCGTCACGGTGTACGTGGCGGAGGAGGCGATGGCGGCGCGCCTGGTGGAGACGGGGCTCACCGTGGGTGAGCTTCACCTGCGGTGCGCCCCGCTCGCCGCGCCCGCCGTCAGGGTGGCGCTCTCTGGAGCGCCGCCCTTTCTGAGCAGCGCCGACATCCTGCGGGACCTCCAACGCTACGGGACGGCGGTGTCGTCCATCGCGATGCTGCCCCTGCGGACGAGGGACCCCAGGCTGGCGCACGTGCTGACGCTACAGCGCCAGGTTTTCATGATATTGAAGGACGGCAACGCGGACCTGGACGTGAATTTTAAATACACGGTACAGGGCTGCGCGTACACGGTGTACGCGTCCACAGCTAGCATGAGATGCTACGGGTGTGGAGTTAAGGGCCACGCCCGGAGGAACTGCCCGAACAGGGCGAGCGAGTCTGCCGTGCCGGCCGCTGTAGGGCGGGCGGAGCAGCGGCAGGCGCAACAGCAACAACAACCACAACAACAACCACAACAACAACAACCACAACCACAACGACAGCAGCGGCCGATGCCGCAACAGCAACAACAGCGGCAGCAGTGGGGACAGCAGGGAATGCTCCCCGCCCCAGCAGCTGACTGTGAGGAACCGATGCTTGAGGAGGAGGACGAGCGAGGTCTCTCCGACCGTCCCCAGCGGAGGAAGCGGAGGGTCGGGAGCGACCCGGCAGCAGCGGAAGCGGCGGGGCGCGACGGCGCCCCCGCGAAGCGGACGGTGGTCGCCGGCAGCGACAGCGAGCCGGAGCGCCACTCGGACGCGGCGACGGGGAGCGACGGCGAGCCCGAGCCGCGGGACGGGATGGGCGACGACGGCGGCGGTGTCTATCCGCCGGGCGGCGCCGCGGAAGCGGAGCGACCCTCGGGGCCGGATGCGGCCCCGATCGCCCCGGGATCGCGAACCACCGCTCCCCCCCCCCTCACCGACGTCGCCGCGGCGCTCTCGAGCGCCGCGGCGACGACGGGGACCCGCCCCGAGCCGGAGGAGATCCCGGCCGCGGGTGGGTCGAGCGGAGGGGAGGCCACCAGGCCCCAGGTGGGCGGGCACGCGGGCCTCGATGACCGATTATTATTATCGGAGTCGAGGTTGGAGTCGACGTCAACGTCGACGTTCAATGACCACGGCTCCATCGCCGGCACAGATGGTGAAAGCGTCGACACGGACGACGGCGACGAGGTCGAGGAGTATGCCCCGAGCGTCGTCCTCGGCTTCATACGAACCACTCCCCGGGAGCCCAAGTCGGAAGTCGTAGTCACCTTCCCCGACATGGCGGGCTTTCTGGCGACCGCGTCAATCATCAATCAGGACCCGGACAAGTACGGCTGCACTCGGTGGGAGCGCATCGTACTGAGAACGTTAATAGACCGTGTGCAGGAGGAGCTAGACGCTCTTCAAAGAAGGGTGAGACTCTTTATGCCCCCCAGTCACGGGACATGCGGAACCCGGACGAGTAAGGCTACACTCAAGTGTGAGCGCAGGTTGATGAAACGGGTGATGGGGGAGCGAGCTGCTACTCGTCGCAAGGCGGGAATCGGCACCCCCCTCTCACGAGATATACCGCTTGGCTCGCTGGTACGCCGGGGCCGGGCGGGTACATCGCAGCTAGGGCAGACCTGCGAGATTTGAATATTTGCTCGCGAGAGAGGTTTTTGGTAAGCCGATGCATTGCCGATTCGTTGGTTGTTCATCGTTTTGTGCTGCCTCTTTGGATGCTCCTCCCTCGAATTGAGCGCTACCGGCTGCGCCGCTGGCGTGTGAACGGTGTACGGGTCAAGCTGCTGACTGTTCACTGTGCGCGCGGAGACGAGCGCAGAACCCGAAGCGGATATTTACTTTGTGTTGCTGGCGATCAGCTGCGTCGTTTGACTGTGCGTGCGATGACGCGCGGACCTGTTTTGGTTTGGTGGCAGGGACCACCCGTGATCTCGTGGGCGGTGCGTGGTTCGCACTTTGGACCCGGATTTTTTCCCGCTTCGGTGGTTTTTTTTTTGTGTGTGGAACGGTCTCTGGGTGATATGTACGCCTGTGTTGACGGGGGCTCGACTGTGGTCGGGGTCGCCGGCCTCGAGCGCGATGTCGCGCACGGAATTTGTGTATTGGTTTTGTTGATTGGCGACTCACGATTGTTCACCATAACCGCCCAGGGCATTTGCTTCTGGGGAATAAAGGATTTTCAAAGTCTCCCCTCTCCCTCACTCTCCCCTCTCTCTCACTCACTCTCCTCTCTCACTCACTCACCCCTCTCTCTCACTCTCTCACTCACCCCTCTCTCTCACTCTCTCACTCTCCCCTCTCTCTCTCACTCTCTCTCACTCTCCCCTCTCTCTCACTCTCTCTCACTCTCCCCTCTCTCTCACCCTCCCCTCTCTCTCACTCTCCCCTCTCTCTCACCCTCCCCTCTCTCTCACTCTCTCTCACTCTCCCCTCTCACTCCCTCACTCTCCCCTCTCTCTCACTCACCCCTCTCTCTCTCTCACTCTCCCCTCTCTCTCTCACTCTCCCCTCCAGACTTCGGAGCGAAACCGCTGCAGCTGACACCGCGGCGCCCGAGCAGAACCGATGACGGCCGACAGTTTCGCCTCGCTCCGCCACCGCTGCCGCAGTGACTCCGTTTATTCACGCGGCCGCAACAAACGCGGACGCTTACAGTCAAGACACGTTCAAGAGCGCCTCCGGCACCCCGCAATCGTTACACGACTCAGAAATAATAATACTACGGACTAACAATGAAGTCAAAATGCACGGGAATGATATTCAGAGTGCGTGGCGGTCGCGAGGTGCTACAGGATGCGCCAGAGAACGCAGAGCGAGGGGCAGAGGTGGCACGGATCGGCACCGATCGGCACCGCGTTCATGCCCCTGGCGCTCCTCACCCCGCGCTCCTCACCCCGCGCTCCTCACCCCACGCTCCTCACCCCGCGCTCCTCACCCCACCGCTCCTCACCCCGCGCTCCTCACCCCGCGCTCCTCACCCCACGCTCCTCACCCCGCGCTCCTCACCCCCGGGCTCCTCACCCCACGCTCCTCACTCCTGGGCTCCTCACCCCGCGCTCCTCACCCCTGGGCTCCTCACCCCACGCTCCTCACCCCGCGTTCATGCCCCCCGCGCTCCTCACCCCGCGCTCCTCACCCCGCGCTCCTCACCCCGCGCCCCTCACCCCGCAGAAGCACAACAATGGCAGCGGTGGGGAGAGGGGGGCAGAGGCGTCCATCAGGGGTGGCCAAGGGTGTCCAGGCATGGCGAGGCAGCCGTGGCGGAGAGGGCATGGAACGCTTGGGCTCGGCAAGGTGGCCGAGGCAAAACAAGAGAGGGTGGGGCCAATAGTACGACACGAAAGACGAGCGTCCTCCCGCATAGCCCTCAGCAGACTGTCGGGGCAAGCGCTGTTAGCGAGCAGCAGCACACGAGGGGATGGGTGGCCAGCGCCACGCCCGGCCGCCTTTGTCTCCCCCAGTGGCGATTTTTAAGCACCGCACCGGGTACTCATTTGAGGCTGAGTCGACCTAGGGGAGGCCCAAGACCGGTTGAGATAATCGTCACCGGCGTTGACCGTGAGCGAGAACCGAACTCGGGTCCCCGGATTGGCAGCGCTAACCGCTGCACCACGGCTCCCCAAGAGTACAACAAAGACGCACACACGTGCACGTAGACGCGCACGCACACACACACACACCGACATGAGCACACACGCACGCACACACACACACACCGACATGAGCACACACGCACGCACACAGCAACGCACGTGGTAGCTACGCGAAGCAAACGCGCGCGTACAAGAAGAACACGCGCGAGCACGCACGGGCACACCGGCACACGGACGCGCGGACGCGCAAAACACGGGGGCGCGCAAAACACGGGGGCGCGCGGGTGGTCGGGCGGTCTATGACCTCGCCTGTGCCCGGCGGTCCTCGCTGAAGAATCCGCGCAGCAGCAGCACCTGCCCCGCGCCCACGAGCAGCAGCAGCACAGTCTCGCCCAGCGACCAGAGCGCCACGCGCGTGCGCAGCTCCTCGGCACGCGCGCGGCCCTGGCTCTCGCGCAGCCGGTGGTGCGTCTGGTAGTCCAGCGTCGCCCGCAGGCCCTCGTGGACGCTCACGCACGACGACTCCATCTGCGCGGGGTGGGGGGCAATGTTGGTGGGTGGTTGTGTATTTGGGTGGTTGTGCAGAATGGTTGTGCAGAATGGTTGTGGAGGGTGGTTGTGTATTTGGGTGGTTATGCAGGGTGGTTGTGGAAGTTGTGTATTTGGGTGGTTGTGCAGGGTGGTTGTGGAGGGTTGTGTATTTGGGTGGTTGTGCAGAGTGGTTGTGGAGGGTGGTTGTGTATTTGGGTGGTTGTCCAGGGTGGTTGTGGAGGGTGGTTGTGTATTTGGGTGGTTGTGTATTTGGGTGGTTGTAGAGGGTGGTTGTGTATGTGGGTGGTTATGCAGGGTGGTTGTGGAGGGTGGTTGTGTATTTGGGTGGTTGTGGAGGGTGGTTGTGTATTTGAGTGGTTGTGCAGGGCGGTTGTGGAGGGTGGTTGTGTATTTGGGTGGTTGTGCAGGGTGGTTGTGGAGGGTGGTTGTGGAGGGTGATTGTGGAGGGTGGTTGTGTATTTGGGTGGTTGTGCAGGGTGGTTGTGGAGAGTGGTTGTGGAGGGTGGTTGTGGAGGGTTGTGTATTTGGGTGGTTGTGGAGAGTGGTTGTGGAGGGTGGTTGTGGAGGGTTGTGTATTTGGGTGGTTGTGGGTTAGGATAGTTGTGACGCAGTGGTCAGCGCGCCGCGCTACGAACCCGGCCACCCGAGTTCGATTCCCGCTCACGGTCAACACCAGTGAATCGGTCCTGGGCCTCCCCTAGGTCGACTCAGCCTCAAATGGGTACCTAGTGCGGCTGAGCGTCGTTGCCCACCCCCTCGTGTGTCGTGTCGGCCTTCATAGGCGCTGCTACTCGCTAACAGCACTTGACCCAACAGTCTGCTAAGGCTACGCGGGGGGGACCTTTACCTTTGGTGGTTATGGATGCCGGCGGTGTTATGGGGGGGCAGCTTGCATTGGGAAGTGGATGCGGCTGCTGTGGGTAGAAGGTGATTGTGGGTGATGGTTGTAGATTGGTGGTGCTGGGTGGTGGTTCTGGAAGTTGTGAAAGGTTGTTGTTGTTGTTGTTGGTGGTGGTGGTTCCTTTAAAAACAGCAGGAGTAGGGGTGAGTAGTGGCTGAGGGTGGTGTTGTTGCGGGGTGGCTGAAGTGTGAATGGGGGTGAGCGTGGCGAGGTTGGCGCAGGCTGGTTGTTGTGAGTGGTGGTGCTTGTTGTTGGTGCAGGGTGGTTGTTGTGAGCGGTGGTGCTTGTGAGTGGTGGTGCTTGTGAGTGGTGGTGCTTGTGAGTGGTGGTGCTTGTGAGTAGTGGTGCTTGTGAGTGGTGGTGCTTGTGAGTGGTGGTGCTTGTGAGTGGTGGTGCTTGTGAGTGGTGGTGCTTGTGAGTAGTGGTGCTCGTTGTGGGTGGTGGTGCTTGTGAGTGGTGGTGCTTGTGAGTGCTGGTGTGTGTGAGTGGTGGTGCTTGTGAGTAGTGGTGCTCGTTGTGGGTGCAGGGTGGTTGTTGTGAGTGGTGGTGCTTGTGAGTGGTGGTGCTTGTGAGTGGTGGTGCTTGTTGTTGGTGCAGGGTGGTTGTTGTGAGTGGTGGTGCTTGTGAGTGGTGGTGCTTGTTGTTGGTGCAGGGTGGTTGTTGAGTGGTGGCGCTTGTGAGTAGTGGTGCTTGTGAGTGGTGGTGCTTGTGAGTGCTGGTGTGAGTGGTGGTGCTTGTGAGTGGTGGTGCTTGTGAGTGGTGGTGCTTGTGAGTAGTGGTGCTTGTGAGTAGTGCTTGTGAGTGGTGGTGCTTGTGAGTGGTGGTGCTTGTGAGTGGTGGTGCTTGTGAGTGCTGGTGCTTGTGAGTGGTGGTGCTTGTTGTTGGTGCAGGGTGGTTGTTGTGAGTGGTGGTGCTTGTTGTTGGTGCAGGGTGGTTGTTGTGAGTGGTGGTGCTTGTGAGTGCTGGTGCTTGTGAGTAGTGCTTGTGAGTGGTGGTGCTTGTTGTGAGTGGTGGTGCTTGTTGTTGGTGCAGGGTGGTTGTTGTGTGTGCTGGTGCTTGTGAGTGGTGGTGCTTGTTGTTGGTGCAGGGTGGTTGTTGTGAGTGCTGGTGCTTGTGAGTGGTGGTGCTTGTGAGTGGTGGTGCTTCTGAGTGGTGGTGCTTCTGAGTAGTGCTGGTGAGTGGTGGTGCTTGTGAGTGGTGGTGCTTGTGAGTGGTGGTGCTTGTGAGTGCTGGTGCTTGTGAGTGCTGGTGCTTGTGAGTGGTGGTGCTTGTTGTTGGTGCAGGGTGGTTGTTGTGAGTGGTGGTGCTTGTTGTGAGTGGTGGTGCTTGTTGTTGGTGCAGGCTGGTTGTTGCAAGTGGTGGTGCTTGTGAGTGGTGGTGCTTGTGAGTAGTGGTGCTCGTTGTGGGTGGTGGTGCTTGTGAGTGCTGGTGCTTGTGAGTGGTGGTGCTTGTTGTTGGTGCAGGGTGGTTGTTGTAAGTGGTGGTGCTTGTGAGTGGTGGTGCTTGTGAGTAGTGGTGCTTGTTGTGAGTGGTGGTGCTTGTTGGTGCAGGGTGGTTGTTGTGAGTGGTGGCGCTTGTGAGTGGTGGTGCTTGTGAGTGGTGGTGCTTGTGAGTGCTGGTGTGAGTGGTGGTGCTTGTGAGTGGTGGTGCTTGTAAGTGGTGGTGCTTGTGAGTGGTGGTGCTTGTGAGTGGTGGTGCTTGTGAGTGCTGGTGCTTGTGAGTGCTGGTGCTTGTGAGTGGTGGTGCTTGTGAGTGGTGGTGCTTGTGAGTGGTGGTGCTTGTGAGTGGTGGTGCTTGTGAGTGCTGGTGTGAGTGGTGGTGCTTGTGAGTAGTGGTGCTTGTAAGTAGTGGTGCTCGTTGTGGGTGGCGGCGGCGGCGGCGTTTGGGGCTCCCACCTGCGTGAGCGCCGTGACGCGGCGGCCCATCTCGGGCATGAGCGGCGCCTCGTCCCCGACCTGCAGCTCGAAGTAGACCGTCTTGTGCGAGAAAGTGGAGAACTCGTTGGAGAAGCAGAAGCTGTGAAGGCCGCCGCGCTCGCTCGTCCACGCGAAGCTGTCGTGCTGCTTGCGCGTCTCCGTGTACAGCACGCCGCCCTCGGGGCCCTCCAGGCGGCAGTCCACGTCGTAGTGTCCCCCGGTGATCACCTGGCACGTGCAGCCAGGACGTGAGCCGCCTCGCCGGGCACACGGGCGGAGCTGGCGGGTTCGATCCCGGCCTGACGATGCCTGCCGCTGTGCGCGCGGAGTCCGCGTGTCTCTCTCCGTGGTGAGATGTTGACTACCTCGCCTGGTCTACAGGAGGTCGTGCGTTCGATCCCGACGCCTGTTGTATACTTTTGTTTGTGTGTTTGCTCCCTCACCCCGTGGTCGCGTGGATCTTTAATCCGGGGTCTCCGGTTTTCCCCTCCGCGTTTAGAATTGTGCGTTTAAGAGTAAGCCACTTCGTTGAGTTATTATTTGTGATTGCCAGGTCGCTTCTGAAAAAAAGAGCTGTATAGGTCAGTGGGGCCTTATCTAGTCAAATAAAAATTAGTTTAAATGTTTTAGAGACAACTCCTATCGGCTGCCCCTCACCTCGATTCCAGCCCCCCCCCTCCCCCACCGCTCTCACCTGTGGCTACTCAGAATCAGAATATAATCTTTAGAATGGAGGAATCTGATGAGCTATAAAGCTCTTTGTCCACAGATGTCCAGTAGGGGCGGATCAGAACGTTACGATAACAATACAAAAGAATCACGATAGGAGTGCAGAGGTGACTCAAGTGGCTAATAACATAAAAAAAAACATTTTTTAAAAATTGTATTTTACCAGGTAAGGCTCACTGAGCTATCAGCTAATTTGGCCATCACGAATGGCAGCTCAACGAAAGTGGGCTGACATCATCATCATCGCGTGGACATTGACGGCATAGGGGTCCGTAACCTTTGCAGGAAGAAGAAGAGCCATTATTAATATTATTTAGTTTTTGACAAAATAGTTGGGAGAGCCACATGACGCACGCAGAGCTACTTGTACACAACAACATTCTGACTTAAACTAAACAAGTGGTGAACTAAACTGTTGTCCACTCAGATATTTTTTACCCCCCCTACATTCGTTATTCTGTAACAACAACGCAGTTTGTGACCCTTGTACAATTTGTAGTCAACAAGACATTCCACAGTGACCCACATTATGTAATCAATTATCTTTACGTTAAATTGTGTTTAAAGATTTTAGTTTGTTTTTAACCGAACTGCCCGCGCAAGGGGACAGTCACAGAGCTGCCGCGTGCCTCGCTCCGGGCCGCAGGTTGGCAACCAGTGACAGCAGCTCACCCCGGGGGGGGGGGGGGGTGGTGGGGGTGGACCCCTTCACCCGTCCCCCTCACCTCCTCACCCCGGGGGGGGGGGGGGTGGTGGACCCCTTCACCCGTCCCCCTCACCTCCTCACCCCGGGGGGGGGGGTGGTGGACCCCTTCACCCGTCCCCCTCACCTCCTCACCCCGGGGGGGGGGGGTGGACCCCTTCACCCGTCCCCCTCACCTCCTCACCCCGGGGGTGGTGGACCCCTTCACCCCCCCCGTCCCCCTGACCTCCTCACCCCGGGGACCCCCTCACGCACTCACCCCGGCTCCCCTCACCGGGTACTCGAGCGAGGCGCGGGCTCCCGCCGCCACGTGCTGATAGAAGCACTGCCTCGCGTTGTCGGGCAGCTCGAACGTGAGCTCCGTGGCGGACACCACCGGGACGCCCAGCGGCAGGAGCAGGAGGAGGAGGAGCGGCCACACGGCCAGGGCCCCCACCACCACCTGGGGACTCCCTCGGCTCCTCATGAGACCCCGGCTCAGCGCATCCAGTAGTGACCCCCTCTCACACTCACCCCCCTCACACTCACCCCCCTCACCCACTGACTGCCTCACTCACCCCCTCACCTCCTCACTCACCCCCTCACCCACCGACTGCCTCACTCACCCCCTCACTCACCCCCCTCACTCACCCCCTCACCTCCTCACTCACCCCCTCACCCCTCACCCACCGACTGCCTCACTCACCCCCTCAGCAGTCCCCGAATCCGCTCTGTGCGTGAATTCGCTTCGTCGAGTCCCCTCTGTCCCGAGTCCCCTCTGTGCCGAGTCCCCCTCTGTGCCGAGTCCCCACGTCCCGAGTCCCCCTCTGTCACAAGTCCCCCTCTGTGCCGAGTCCCCCTCTGTGCCGAGTCCCCCTCTGTACGCTGTCCCCCTCTGTCACGAGTCCCCCTCTGTGCTGTCCCCCTCTGCGTTGATTGACAGCGCCACGCGCATGCGCACAACCGTTCGCTCGCTGACCCGCGCGAGGCGACGGCCCACCCCACGTAACTGGGGGCGGGGCCCCCAACGTGGCACGTCCACGTGGCGGAAGCGGCCGTGACGTCACGCGGAAAAACAAACACGTGACGTCACGACGGCTCGTGACGTCGCGCGAGGAATACCATTCCGGGGACGTCACTGCGGTGGGGGGGGGGTAAACAAGCGGCCCTACGTCACGCCCCGCTCCAGACGTGCGCACGAATGACGTCATCCGTAAGCATTGGTAACCCGCGTGACCCCGCTGACCAATCGCACACAAACGGGGTCTGGAGGTCGAGGGAAGCGGTCGTGCGAGTCTCTTCGGCAACAACAGCCACTTCGTGAGTTACAACAACAACCACCACCACCACCACCAACCACCCTACACACAACCACCACCACCTTCCACAATAATCACAACCATCAACAACCATTCACCACCACCAACACCCATTCACCACCACCAAAAACCATTCACCAACAACCACCACCACCAACAACCCTACACACAACCACCACCATCCACCCTACACACAACCACCACCATCCACAATAACCACAACCACCACCAACAACCACCCACCACAACAACCCTACACACAACCACCACCATCCACAATAACTTACAACCATCCACAACCCTACACACAACCACCACCATCTACAACAACCATAACCACCCACCACTATCCACAACCCTATACACAATCACAACCATCCCCAACAACCCTACACACAACCACAACTATCCACCACTATCCACAACCCTACGCACAATCACAACCATCCACAACAACCCTACACACAACCACCACATTCCACAATAATTTACAACCATCCACAACCCTACACACGACCACGACCATCTACAACAACCATAACCACCCACCACAACAACTCTACACACAACCACAACTATCCACCACTATCCACAACCCTACACACAATCACAACCATCCACAACAACCCTACACACAACCACCACTATCCACAACCCTACACACAATCACAACCATCCACAACAACCCTACACACAACCACAACTATCCACCACTATCCACAACCCTACGCACAATCACAACCATCCACAACAACCCTACACGCCCCGCAAACAAAGATCCCCCGTGTAGCCTGTAACAGACTGTAGGGGCAAGTGCTGTTAGCGAGTAGCAGCAGCACCACCACCTATGAAGGTGATCACGGCACACGAGGGGGTGGGTGGGACAGCAACCATGCCCGGCCGCCTTTGTCTCCCCACTGAGACAACAGCCAGACAAACTTCACACACAACCGTTGTCAGACAACAGCCAGACAAACTTCACACGCAACCGTTGTCAGACAACAACCACACAAACCTCACACACAACCGCTGTCAGACAACAGCCGGACAAACCTCACACACAACCGCTGTCAGACAACAGCCGGACAAACCTCACACACCACCGCTGTCAGACAACAGCCACACAAACATCACACACCACCGCTGTCAGACAACAGCCACACGAACATCACACACCACCGCTGTCAGACAACAGCCACACAAACATCACACACCACCGCTGTCAGACAACAGCCACATCCATTGTAGCTGTCGCACACACAGCAGGTCACGGGCTGCTGCTGCTGCTGCTGGGGCGGCGTTCAGCAGTGGCGGCACGAACACAACAACGCCACCCGTTCCGAACAGGGGAAACACACCACCGCCACCACCACCACGTGGCAGTGTGGTAATGCAGCCTTGCACACCCCCCCCCCCCCCCACTTAGGTTCTCAATCTTTAAAAAAAAAGTAAAACGTTCATAACTACATTGGGTTTGATGGAACAACAAAGTTCAAACTTACGTGCCCGTTTGCTTAATTTGTGTTTTCGATTATTTACCTTTGGAGAAAAAATAACTCTGCCCATGTCTTGCACCTCCCCCAGAAAGGGCATCTCGCGTGCACACCCATCCCACAGGTTAAGAAGAACCACTGCTCTATTATATACAGCGCACTATACGATGGCCGACGTTTCGGCCGATGGCCTTTGTTCACAGCACGCGGAGTGTGTTGTTGTGGGAGTTGTTGGACGACTGTGGGCGAGTTGACGCTCAGTTCCGGGGAAGCCTTAGCGGGAGGTTGAGACTGGATGCACAACGGGTGCTATGGGTGGCGTTGGCCCGAAAGAGAGGCGCGCGAGTCACGACATCGTCAACACCGCGACCGTGACTGGGGAGGAAGGCCCTCGTCCAGCAGTGGATCAAAGTAAAGGGCCGGACACGTGCAACCGGCTATAGCCGAGCGACAACACAATGCACGGTGGGGGTTGTGCCCCTGTATCAGGAGTCGGTGGTGGGAGGGGGATGATCGCAGCGAGGAACAATACAGCCGCCTGGCAGCAACAACAGCCGACTCCATGCTGCGTTCGCGTGGCGATCGAGGCCTGGGCCCTGACCCCTGACCCCATCCAGTGACCCCCTCCCCCACGCGTGACCCACCCTGGACAACCTTCCCCGTAATCCCCTCCTTTGACCCCTCCTCCCCCGTGACCACCCCCTTCTTATGACTCCTCCCTCACGTGACCACTCCCCCGTGACCCCCTACCCTCCCGTGCCCCTCCAGGTCACAGCTCTCGCCATGTGGACCCTCCTGCGCCGTGCGGCCACGGTGCGTGGGGCCGCTGCCCTGGGGCAGCGCACGGCGGCCACAAGCGGCGATGGGCCTCGCCTGCCCGTGCTCACCCTCTTCACCAGGGTGAGGCCGGATGTGCCCCGCTCACCTCCCCACTCCCCCCCCTTCTAAACTAAACTATTTTATTTATCGGGTAAGGCCTACCGAGATGTGTAGCTCTTTTTCAGAAGCGACCTGGCCATCACGAATGACAGCTCAACGAAGTGGGCTTATCATCACCATGTGCAAATTTATAGCAGCAATCCAAATACTCTGAATGTCTGATGTTAACTATAAATGCGGAGGGGTAAACCGAGAACCCAGAGAAACATTCACGCAACCACGGGGAGAGCGTGCATACTTCAAATATATAGGCGTCAAGGTCGGGATTGAACCCATGACCTCCTGTATAACAGGCGAGGTAGTTAACATCTTAGCGACCGTGGACCCCCCCGTCACCCCAGACTTTCCCTTAACCTTTCCTTCCGACCTCATCAGCCCCCCCCCCCACTGACAGCCACTAACGCGCACCGCGGTCTCTGTGCAGCACCCCTGCGTCCTGTGCAACGAGGCCAAGGAGGTACTGAAGCCGTTCCTTCACCGGGTAAGCTACGGAGCAGCCACCACCGCGCACCCATCACAGGAGTAATTACCACCACCACCACCGCGACCACCACCCACGTGACCGCGTGTGACCGCGTCGCCCCGCGTGGCTGCACGCGTCGCCAGGTGGAGCTGGAGGAGGTGGACATCATGCATTCGGCTCACAGCTACTGGTTCCAGCGCTACCGCTACGACATCCCGGTGGTGCACCTGGACGGGCGCTTCGTCATGGAGCACCGCGTGCACCCCGGCGAGCTGGAGCGGCGCCTCAGCGCGCTCGAGCAGTACCGACGCGACAAGGCCGCGGCGGCCGGCGGCAGCAAGGGGGCGGCCGGCGGCAGCAAGGGGGCGGCCGGGGCGGCGCCCTCGCAGAACGTGGCGTGACGAGGGGCCTCCTAGGGTTACCTCCTCACCGTCCCGCTCCCAGGGCGGTGGGTCTGCTGCGTTACCCCCTGTAGACGTGGGAGGTAGTGCAGTAATTTGTAGTCACTCTGTTCAGTTGCCCGTACCAAATCGATGACGGGTACGAGGTCTCTGCCCCACAGTACGAGGCCTCTGGTTCTTCGCGTGGGCAGAGGCCGAGGTAGCGGAGAGAAGCTCGAGGCGAGGCGAGCACGTGAAGGATCGGCTTTATTGTTACAGTATTCGACTTACTTGAAAATCCAACGGCCTCTTTACATTAAATAGTGAAATAGGCAATCGCTGCCTTGGGCTGACAAAATAAAGTTTGTACGTTTAAGGAGTGCGTCAGTCGGTTCTGTTGCTCGCTTTATCCACCGTGAAGCGCCCGCGTTTCCCGGCGTCTGAGCGGAGGACCCCAGGGTACGAGCGAGGGGGGGCGGAGGAGACGGCGACGACCCTCCCCGAATGCTGCGCGACGCCGCTGGCTCCGCGGCGGTCACGACCGTCGGGTCACCGCGCCGGCGCGCAGAGCCAAGGGGGGCGGCAACCCCCGCGCCGTCACCGAGTCCCCGCTGCCGCTGCCGCTGGCGGCGGGGGCGGCTCACAGAGACTCGATCTGACGGCGCACCTTGTCCGAGGCGATGCGGTCGAGGCGGCGGTGCCGCAGGGTGACGGCGAGCGCCAGCACGGCCCCCACGCCCACGACGACGAGCTCGAAGCGCCAGAAGGCCCGCTCCTCCGCCGTCACCGAGCGGCAGCTGCACAGAAGGAGGAGAGGCCGTCTTGGTTCACGCGCCAAAGCGTTTATTTAAACTCTTGAACATTTTTTTTTTATGTTACCAGACGAGGCCCGCCGAGCTGTGTAGCTCTCTTTCAGAAGCGACCTGCCCACAATCGATAGCGCCAACAAAGTTGCTTATCATCATGCGGGTATTTATATCAGGCCAAATACCCTGAACGCGCGTTGATTATAAATATTGAGGGAAAAACCGGGGGACCCGGAGAAGAATCCACACAACCACAGGGAGAGACACCGCAAACTCCAAATATCTGCAGCGCATGGCCACGTCCGTCCCACGTTTAACCCAGGTCGCGCTTGCAAGAGCGGCCTTGTATCATGGCTGGCGGTGGTGGCCGTGCGCGCCTGTAATCCGGCACTGTGGTGGCAGTGAGCGTTGGTGGATCACAAATGTTACTAAATTCCACGTGGGCATCGAGGAGCGTCGTCTCCTTGGCTCACCAGGAGGTACAGCAAAAATGTCGACCCCACCTGTTCAATCTGTTTTTTGTACTCTTTTTAAACATTTATTTACTCGTTAAAGCCCACTGAGCTATTCACTTTTTCAGAGGCAACCTGGGCACACGGAACAATAACTTTTCACTTTATTTTACCACGGCCAACGAAGCTATATAGCTCTATCTCCTTGAAGTGGCTGGTATCATGTCAGAATTCATAGCCAAATAATCTAAATGATTTTACAAGTGGAGAGAAAAACCAGAGGACCCAGAGAAAAATCCATGCAACGATGGAGAGAGAGAGGACACGCAAACTTCCAAAAATACAGGCGTCGGGATCGAACCCACAACCTCCTGCATAACGAATGAAGAGGTAACGGCTCACAAGCGTGAGATTTTTCTGGGTGATCAGATTTACTTCTCTTCTACATTTAAAGCTTTCGTGACTGCAAGGATCCATACTCTTTGGTTCTATTACGCGACTTTACCGAATAGAACCAAAGCGTATCGGATTTACTCTTGCATCTAATCACTCGTTGGTCGATAACACCTTAATATAAAGAGAACGACAGAGCTTGGGAAATTGTGGTCGGCTCATCGCGTGGGCTGCCTTCCTGCTCGTCTTTTGTTCCTCCTCGCACCTTCGAGTCGTTCTCTCTTCACGAGACCGAGAGATTATTGTGTGCATTACAAAATGGAAATGATTAAATTACGAGTCTCAAAAGAGCTTATTATTTACTCCTGGTTAAATGACCGGCTAACCGTAAGATCACTTCTTCCATTTCCTGCGGAGTCACCGGGTGCTGCTCACCTGCGGAACTCGTCTTTGTGTGAATCCACGCAGCTGAGCTTCTCTACAAATCCCGTGGCTACGCAGGCCTCCATCGCCGTCTGTGAGGGGCGGCAGCGGCGGGGAGAGTGATCCAACCACACGGACTCAGCCCAGCAGGACCACTACCACCTCCAATCTCACCCAGCAGAACCACCACCACCTCCATCACACCCAGCAGGACCACCACCTTCCTCTTACCCAGCAGGTCCACCCACCAGCACCTCCATCTCACTCAGCAAGTCCACCAGCACCTCCATCTCACCAGGCAGAACCACCACCTCCATCGCACCCAGCAAGACCTCCACCTCCAATCTCACCCAGCAGAACCACCACCACCTCCATCACACCCAGCAGGACCACCACCTTCCTCTTACCCAGCAGGTCCACCCACCAGCACCTCCATCTCACTCAGCAAGTCCACCAGCACCTCCATCTCACCAGGCAGAACCACCACCTCCATCGCACCCAGCAAGACCTCCACCTCCAATCTCACCCAGCAGAACCACCACCACCACCACCTTCCTCTTACCCAGCAGGTCCACCCACCAGCACCTCCATCTCACTCAGCAAGTCCACCAGCACCTCCATCTCACCAGGCAGAACCACCACCTCCATCACACCTAGCAAGACCCCCACCTCCAATCTCACCCAGCAGTACCACCACCACCACCTCCCTCACCCAGCAGGACTACTACCTCCCTCTCATCAAGTCCACCACCTCCTCCATCTCACTCTGCGGGTCCACCACCAACATCTCATACAGCAGATTTATGAGCACTCGACCCCATAAGTCCACCGCCACGTTACCCAGCAAGCCCATTAGAAAACTTAACGAACAAAGTCCACCTGGCTCTACACGGTGCTCGTTTGTGTTACGTTGTGCATATAATGTGCTGTGTGTGTTTTGTGTGTTTTGTGTGTGTTTTGTGTGTGTTTTGTGTGTGGTTTGTGTGTGTTTTGTGTGCGTGTTGGGGTATGTTTTGCGTGTGTTTTGTGTGTGTTTTGTGTGTGGTTTGTGTGTGTTTTGTGTGCGGTTTGTGTGTGCGTTGGGGTATGTTTTGTGTGTGTTTTGTGTGCGTGTTGGGGTATGTTTTGTGTGTGTTTTGTGTGCGTGTTGGGGTATGTTTTGTGTGTGTTTTGTGTGTGTTTTGTGTGCGTGTTGGGGTATGTTTTGTGTGTGTTTTGTGTGCGTGTTGGGGTATGTTTTGTGTGTGTTTTGTGTGCGTGTTGGGGTATGTTTTGTGTGTGTTTTGTGTGTGGTTTGTGTATGTTTTGTGTATGTTTTGTGTGCGTGTTGGGGTATGTTTTGTGTGTGTTTTGTGTGTGGTTTGTGTATGTTTTGTGTATGTTTTGTGTATGTTTTGTGTGCGTGTTGGGGTATGTTTTGTGTGCGTGTTGGGGTATGTTTTGCGTGTGTTTTGTGTGTGTTTTGTGTGTGTGTTTGTGTGTGTGTTTTGTGTGTGTTTTGCGTGTGTTTTGCGTGTTTTGCGTGTGTTTCGTGTGTTTCGTGTGTGTTTCGTGTGTGTTTTGTGTGTGTGTTTTGTGTGTGTTTTGTGTGTGTGTTTTGTGTGTGTGTTTTGTGTGTGTGTGTGTTTTGTGTGTGTGTTTTGTGTGTGTGTTTGTGTGTTTTGTGTGTGTGTTTTGTGTGTGTTTTGTGTGTGTTTGTGTGTTTGTGTGTTTTGTTTGTGTGTTTTGTTTGTGTGTTTTGTGTGTTTTGTGTGTGTGTTTTGTGTGTGTTTTGTGTGTCTTTTGTGTGTGTTTTCTGTGTGTTTTGCGTGCGGCTTGCGGCGCTCACGCTCTGGAAGTCGGAGCACGGGGTGCAGGGCTGCACTGTGCGGTACTCCTCCAGCGCCCAGCACGGAAGCGGCGTCACTGTGGCCACACACGAGCAGCGCTCGTTCCAGGCGACCGTCCGCAACCCACCACCGCATTATGCCCCCCCCCCACCCCCCGCCCACCACCTCTGCATTAGACCGGTACGGATGAGTGGCCTAGAACCATCCCAGCATCCGCCGCCAATGCACGGCGCGGGACTCCCATCGCTGGCAAGATGAGGTGAAAAACACACAGCTCTCTGCCCTCGGATCGGGAATCGGTTCGGGGGCCATGGGCATGCACTCACGGCTGCGACGTAACCACGGACGGGGAGGAAAAAGCGGGGGGGGGGTGGATGCGGTCACGGATGCCGATTGGCTGCAGCGGTAAATTTCGCAGTAGCGGCGCTGTTGTCATTCACGTCCGCGTCACGGGCGAGACGAAACGCTGCTCACGCGCGAGTGCCAGCGGCGGGAACGCCGGCGCTGGGGGGGGGGGGGGGTCAGGAGGAGTTCCAACAGCGCGAGCCTCACCTGCAACCAGAGAGCCCCGCACACTCGCGGCGTCCGCCACTCTGAAACGAACGAGAGAGACCGTTAGCCAATCTGCAGGGTCGCGTCAACATTACCACCAGCGGCATCATTACAGCCAAGTGTAAACTAAAACTAAACTTTTGAATTTACCAGGCAAGGCCCCACTGAGCTACGTGGCTCTTTTTCAGAAGCGGCCTGGCCACAAATGACAGCTCAACTAAAGTGGCTCGTCACGTGGAAACGTATAGCAGCAAAATGACTCTTAAACGCGTGTTTCTAGATGTGGAGGGAGAACACGCAAACTCCAAATATACAAGAAGCGTCAGGGTCAGGAATCGAACCCACGCCCTCCCGTATACCAGGCGAGGTAGTTAACATCTCGCCACCATGACGAGCTCTAAAACACCATCACTATATAAATATTGCTCCTTGTAAGGCCACAAACGGTTATTGAAGAACCACAATCATTATCCTCAACATCGTCACCATGGTCATGATGCACACCGCCATCGTTACCATATCACCATCAACAATGCTCTTCTCACCCCCGCTATGACCCTTATCACCACCACCATCGTCACTGCTAACGTAACAATCATAAATCTTCTCACCATCATCCCAGCATTACTAAAACCATAATCGTCCCATCACCATCGTAAGATCGCCAACATAACCATTTACCATCACAATTACCATGATTATGATTACCATCACTATCAGCACAATCACTATCATTACAACTACCATCACTATAATTACCATGACTCATCACTATCAATCCTGACCATCACTATACGATTACCATCACAATCACCTTCAATATCACAATCATCATCATTACAATCACCATCACTATCCTTACAATTACCATCACAATCACCATCAGTATCTCAATCACCATCATTACAATCACCATCACTATCATTACAATTACCATTACAATCACCATCAGTATCATCTCAATCACCATCATTACAATCACCATCACTATCATTACAATTACCATCACAATCACCATCAGTATCATCTCAATCACCATCACTATCATTACAATCACCATCAGCATAATCTCAGTCACCATCATTACAATCACCATCACTATCATTACTATTACCATCACAATCACCATCAGCATCATCTCAATCACCATCATTACAATCACCATCACTATCATTCCAATTACCATCACAATCACCATCAGTATCATCTCAATCACCATCACAATCACCATCACTATAATTATTACCATCACAATCACCATCAGTATCATCTCAATCACCATCACTATCATTACAATTACCATCATTACAATCACCATTACTATCATTACAATTACCATCACAATCACCATCATCACAATCACCATCATTACAATCACCATCACTATCATTACGATTACCATCACAATCACCATCAGTATCATCTCAGTCACCATCGTTACAATCACCATCACAATCACCATCAGTATCATCTCAATCACCATCATTACAATCACCATCAGCATCATCACAATCACCATCAGTATCATCTCAATCACCATCAGCATCATCACAATCACCATCAGTATCATCTCGGTCACCATCATCACCCGGCCCCCCGCACTGACCGGGTCAGGCCCAGTTCCGCTCCAAACGCGGCCAGAAGCAGCGGCAGCAGCAGCGGCCCCGGCTCCCAGCCCCGCATCGCGGGTCGGGGAGGCCCCCGGGGCCCCAGAGAGGGACGCGGGGAGGCCGCGGGTCGGGGAGGCCGCGGCGCAGGCGGCGATACGCGAGCCCTGGGGGGGCCCGTGTCACTGGGGGGGGGGGGCTGTGTCACTGGGGGGCCGTGTCACTGGGGGGGGGGGGGGCGTGTCACGGGGGGGGGGGCAGTGTCACTGGGGGGGGGCCCGTGTCACTGGGGGGGGGGGGGCCCGTGTCCCTGGAGGCGTGGAGGCGGCGACCTCTGGAGCGTGGCGCCGCTACGCGAGGCTGCGGCTGCTACGAGACGAGGAGGAGGCCGAGGAGCGGTGGCGGCGCCACCATGACAGTCGGTAACGTCACACGGGCGGCGGTGACGTGGAGGCGGGGGGGGGCTGGCGAGGGGGCGGGGCCGGCGGGGGGGCGGGGCCGGCGGGGGGGGAGGAGCGGTGGCGCAGTGGTTAGCGCTATGCCGCGCTCACCGCTGCGATTCCTGCTCACGGCCACCACCAACACCCGGTGGCGATTATCTGAACCGGTCCTGGGCCTCTCCGCCTAGGTCGACTCAACCTCAAACGAGCACCTCGTGGGGTGTGCAAACATCGCCAAAATGGAGACAAAGGCGGCCGGGGGTGGTGCTGGCCACCCACCCCCTCGTGTGCCCTTCCGGCTTGCTCGCTAACAACACTTGCCCCAACAGTCTGTTAAGGCTACACGGGGGATCTTTGTCTTGTCTTTGGTGGTGGTGGTGGGACTCCGCGTGTGCCAGTAGGGGGCACAGCTCCTGGTGCGCCCCACGGCACCGGCTGGGTCTGTCCCGAGACCTCCTCTTGTCAGCAGCGAGAGCCTTCGGCATTTCACGTGGCCTCAAAGTGCACCTAGCCTGGCACGGGCGCCGTGGCGATGTCTCCGTCACTTAGTGGCGAATGGCGGGGTGTTGGTCCTGGGCCTCTCCTAGGTCGACTCAGCCTCAAATGTGTATCCGGTGCGGTGTTTAAATACAGCATCGCCACTGGGGAGACAAAGGCGGCCGGGAGTGGTGTTGGCCACCCACCTCCACGATGGTGATGACATCACCCAGCACCACGATGATGATGACGTAGCCCAGCACCACGATGGTGATGACATCACCCAGCACCACGATAGTGATGACATCACCCAGCACCACGATGGTGATGACATCACCCAGCACCACGATGGTGATGACATCACCCAGCACTACGATGGTGATGACATCACCCAGCACCACGATAGTGATGACATCACCCAGCACCACGATGGTGATGACATCACCCAGCACCACGATGGTGATGACGTAGCCCAGCACCACGATGGTGATGACATAGCCCAGCACCACGATGGTGATGACATCACCCAGCACCACGATGGTGATGACATAGCCCAGCACCACGATGGTGATGACGTAGCCTAGCACTACGATGGTGATGACGTAGCCCAGCACTACGATGGTGATGACGTAGCCCAGCACTACGATGGTGATGACATCACCCAGCACTACGATGGTGATGACATCACCCAGCACCACGATAGTGATGACATCACCCAGCACCACGATGGTGATGACATCACCCAGCACCACGATGGTGATGACATCACCCAGGACCACGATGGTGATGACATCACCCAGCACTACGATGGTGATGACGTAGCCTAGCACCACGATGATGATGACATCACCCAGCACCACGATGGTGATGACGTAGCCTAGCACTACGATGGTGATGACATCACCCAGCACCACGATGGTGATGACGTAGCCCAGCACCACGATGGTGATGACATTACCCAGCACCACGATGGTGATGACATCACCCAGCACCACGATAGTGATGACATCACCCAGCACCACGATGGTGATGACATCACCCAGCACCACGATGGTGATGACATCACCCAGCACCACGATGGTGATGACATCACCCAGCACCACGATGGTGATGACATCACCCAGCACCACGATGGTGATGACGTCACCCAGCACCACGATGGTGATGACATCACCCAGCACCACGATGGTGATGACGTCACCCAGCACCACGATGGTGATGACATCACCCAGCACCACGATGGTGATGACATCACCCAAGCACCACGATGGTGATGACATCACCCAGCACCACGATGGTGATGACATCACCCAGCACCACGATGGTGATGACATCACCCAGCACCACGATGGTGATGACATCACCCAGCACCACGATGGTGATGACATCACCCAGCACCACGATGGTGATGACATCACCCAGCACCACGATGGTGATGACATCACCCAGCACCACGATGGTGATGACATCACCCAGCACCACGATGGTGATGACATCACCCAGCACTACGATGGTGAGGACATCACCCAGCACCACGATGGTGAGGACATCACCCAGCACCACGATGTTTATGACGTAGCCCAGCACCACGATGGTGATGACGTATGTAGTGACATCGCCGGATGTCAGTGTGCAATGCCGGCCCTCTAGAGGCACTGCGTGTGGTGTAACACCATCGTGGACACGTCAGCGGTGTGGGTGTAGTACCGGCCCTAGAGGGGCTCGTGAGCGCTGATGGATAGCGCTGGATAGCACCACGCTTGGCGTGCAGTGCCAGCCCCTACCGGACAGGGTGTGGGAGTGCCGGCCATAGGAATGAGGTTACTAAAGGCCATGGCACTCAGGTTGACCCGAGAGGACACGTGACCAGTTAAGTCTACAAAGGGGCCCAAGTGGGGGCTAGGGGTGGTCACGTGGTTAGCATCGAGATACTTCCCGAGGATTCTGGAAGGTGGGCGTGGCCAAGGGCGGAGCCAGCCACGCCGTAGAGAATATCAGCCGGGTCCCCCAGAGGGATCGGCGTTGTTGTTGTTCATCCTGAAGAACCCTTCGTCAGCGTTCTACGTTCTCCGAGTCTCCAACACGTGGACCTGGACCCGAGCTGTGGCCTCGATCCGTAGTAGCAGTTACGTTGTAATTAGTGTAGTTACTAGTGTAGTGTAGTTACTAGTGTAGTGTAGTTACTAGTGTAGTGTAGTTACTAGTGTATTAACTAGTGTAGTTAGCCTGGTGGTCACCACCACAGGTTGTTATTCCGTTTGGGGAAAGTTACCCCGTGTGTCGGAGTTAAGTAAATGTGTTGCCTCCAAGTGTACGTCTGCAACTCAGTTGAACTCACTACTACATAGCCCACCACGCGATGGCCCAGGACCACGATCCCCCCCACACACACACACCACACACACACCACACACACAGCTCTAGTAATGTTGACACATTCCATCAGCCACACGGTTATTCCTTCCTGGGGCGACGTAGTGTAAGCAGCGTTGGCACCGCGCAAGCGACACTCTTGGCATCGGTGTCGACATTCAGGGTCTCATCAGCAGGGTCGGGCTCCCTCGAGACGATGCTGGTGGAACTTGCCAGATGTTGTTTATAGGCAAGGTCGTTCTCTGTTAGATTCCCAGTTCTATGCATAATGCAGTGGTGTAACTACATTATTAGTGGCATAGTGATTACATTATCAGTGCTGTAACTACATTATCAGTGGTGTAGTAACTACATTATCAGTGGTGTAGTAACTACATTATCAGTGGAGTAGTAACTACATTATCAGTGGTGTAGTAACTACATTATCAGTGGCGTAGTAACTACATTATCAGTGACGTAGTAACTACATTATCAGTGGCGTAGTGACTACATTATCAGTGACGTAGTAACTACATTATCAGTGGAGTAGTAACTACATTATCAGTGACGTAGTAACTACATTATCAGTGGTGTAGTAACTACATTATCAGTGACGTAGGAACTACATTATCAGTGGCGTAGTGACTACATTATCAGTGACGTAGTAACTACATTATCAGTGGAGTAGTAACTACATTATCAGTGACGTAGTAACTACATTATCAGTGGCGTAGTGACTACATTATCAGTGACGTAGTAACTACATTATCAGTGGAGTAGTAACTACATTATAAGTGGCATAGTAACTACATTATCAGTGGCGTAGTAATTACATTTGCAGTGGTGTAGTAACTACATTATCAGTGGTGTTGTAATTACATTATTAGTGGTGTAGTAACTACATTATAAGTGGCGTAGTAACTACATTATCAGTGGAGTAGTAACTACATTGCCAGTGGTGTAGTAACTACATTATCAGTGGTGTAGTAACTACATTAACAGTGGTGTAACTACATTATCAGTGGCGTAGTAACTGCATTTTCAGTGACGTAGTAATTACATTATAAGTGGCGTAGTAACATGATCAGTGGTGTAGTAATTACATTATAAGTGGTGTAGTAACTACATTGTCAGTGGTGTAGTAACTACATTATCAGTGGTGTAGTAACTACATTTTAACACGTAGGCTTTCGCGACCAGTATCTATAATAAAGGGTTTTTTTGGGTGAGATTGTAAATGTTGTGGCTTGGCTCTCCAACACACCAGTGCGCTACACTAGTGTAGTGTCTTTAAAAAATACTCACACCGACACGTTGTAACAAGTCACCTGCTTACACTTTGTTCACCTATTGCACCAGTTGTAGGCACTCCGATAACTATCTATACTGTCACTTATGCTTAACCTCTCCCCACTCTTATCTACCTTTCACCTCCCTTATCCGCCACTCAGCAGCTTTGCTCTCAGTAAGTCCGCACACAGCATCTTTGCACGCAGCGACTCTACACACAGCGTCTTCACACACAGCGTCTCTACACACAGCGTCTTCACACACACCGACTCTACACACAGCGTCTTCACACACAGCGTCTCTACACACAGCGTCTTCACACACAGCGACTCTACATCTCCACCGCTGCCCTCACCTACGCTCCCTCAGACCCACTCACCCATCTGTCCTGGGCGGGGGGATCAGCCAACACCCACCTAGCGGCAGCGGCGAGATGTCTTCACACTTGGTCCCCGGCAACAACAACTCCCTCTCCGCTCGCGCACACACCCTTATATCCCTCTGCTAATTATCCGAGACCTCTCATGCATCTCTTTAGGCTCTTGCCAGGCCGGCGCCTGTTGGCTGTTGTATATGCCCCCCTTTCCATCTTAATATTAGCAAGTAATGTTTCAATACATATAGATACATATTTCTATTGTTTCTTTTAATTTTAATAATGAATAAAAACACCAAACCAGGCCTCAGCATGGCATGTGGAGGTCATATTTACCTTGACCCACTAACACGATTTTGACGTTCAGAGCCCTCCCAGGGTCAGAGGGAGCAGATAGCAGAGCACAGCGGATTGCAAAGGGCTGACGTAAACACAAAGCCAGGGTCACTGGGAGGTTGCGTTAGCCTAGATCTAGTTAAGTCAAAAAAGCTAATTGGTTCTGCATTACTATTAAAGTAACTTAAAGTCGGAATTTAACGACAGGGTAGGCTAAAGTTATTGATCTTCACACCCACTTCAATTGAACCCTGCCACAAGCTATGTCAATGTAACCATCACCCGTCTATTAATTTAATATGAAATGTATTTCCATATTTTAATAATGTCTATACGACTTGACCCGAAGCCTATAACAATCAGGTTTTCCTAAGTCAACATAAATGCTCTAGCCTCCACCCATACGCAAATAATAAGCCGGGTTAAAGTAAGAGTAGAGAGGAAAAGAAATGCAAGAGCACAGCAAAACTGCAACGTAAGCAAAGGGCGATGTTAAACCCAGGGTCGGAGAGAAAGGGAAATCCCGGCCGTCTTTGTATCCCTGCAGCGCGGGGTAGGCGTGTGTATATGCTTGGGGAAACACGAGTCAAACACCACAACGAGAAGCTGACTCAGACCTTGGATTAATACAGACTCATAACTGTGGAACTCTGATGAAATGAAATGTTAACTTAAAACTGTTTAACCATTTCTTTGTGCGTCGGTGAAAGTCGGAGGGAATATCGCCCCTCTCTCCAGGTTGTGCACCCAGACAGAGAGGCGCCTTCGAGACAATTTATAACATTTGATGTTTTACTTGTGGGTTTTTATGGTAGGAGTATTACAACGGAATATACCGTGGGTGATGCACAAGGACACACACTGACACACGTACGGACACACACACGGGCACAGACACATACGGACAAATCCTGACACAGCAAAAATCGAAAGAAACCCCGCCTTGTGGGCAGGATCCGAGTGAAGGATTTTTGGGCATAAAAAGAGGATCCTGAGCATTGAAACCCCAGAGTTCGACCGGGGGGGGGGGGGGGGGGTCACCAGAGTTCGACCGGGGGGGTCGACTCTCGGGAGACAGTTCGACTCGGAGGAGTTCAACTCGAGGGAGTTCGCCCCGGGGGGGTCGGAACTCGGGGAGTTCGACCAGGGGGGTTGGAACTCGGGGGAGTTCGACCAGTCGGCTCGACTCATCAGCAGTTCAAACTGAGAACGAGAGCAACAGGTCGCCAGCCGGCGAGCTGCAGAGCAGGGCGCGGCGAACAGAGGCCAAAGTGGCCCGTCGCTACCCACTGACGTTGGCAAGACTCGCAAGGTAGTGAGGCGCCACCGAGTGTGATTTTAAAAGAGCTGAACGAGTATTGCTGAAAGTTTATTCGACTTTGAGTCCAGCTGCAGATCGACCGACGCACCAAGCAAGAGCTTCTGCAAACCAGAGCAAGAGCACGTGCGACTTGAGTCATCCAGCAGTGGAGAAAAAACCTGCTTTCAGCAAACCAGCAACGAGCACGTTCGAGTTCTCCACCCAGAGAGAGGGAGCGTGCCGATGCAGCTCATCCAACAGCGGAGAGAAA